>JBBPTV010000534.1:0-19672 GCA_038094275.1 Tubosaeta brunneosetosa | reverse complement strand
ACCCCTGACACCCTAGTGTAAGGTGGGATAATGTTAAAAGATTGGGTCAATTGCCATCAATCAAATATTTTAGCCCAGGTCCTAGAATGGAATAGATGGGATAACACATGATGATTTGGGGGGTGATAGGATATCCCAGAGCTTGATGGACAAACCCATGGAAAAAGGACCACTTAGGTAAATAGTTGACCCACATTTAATATACCTAATAGGTCCCCTTTTAGGGGGTGACTGAAGTGGTTGGCACTGTGGTGGTGGGTGCACTGTTGCATGCCCTCGCCCTCACCATTGTCACCATTGTCATCATAGATGGCAGGCTGTTGTACCCCTTCAGCCCCGTTGTCGCAGAAGGAATGGCACACGCACGCTATTTTTCCACGTCGCTGTGGTTGTTGGCACTGTGGTGGTGGAGATGGTGGGGGGGCTTTCAATCCTATGTCGTCATAGTTGTCGTTGGTGCTGTGGAGGTGGGCATGCCGTTGTGGGCCTTTGCCTGCGCCAACATCATCATGGATGTGCCATTTTGCATCCTCAGCAGGGGCAGGCATCATCACCGGTGTGCCCTCACTATCCTCCTCATTTTGGTGATGGTGGAGCTATCATGTTGTGGTCGCCCTAGCATGTGATGGTGGTGGTGGGCTGTTGCGTTGTTGTCATCGTCTTGAGAGGAAGGGGCTGCTCTGTTGTCGGGTGGGTCGCCACCATTGTGTGGTGGGCACACCGTTGTGTGCCCTTGCCCTTGGCATCATCTGGCTCGCCCATGCATGTCGTCATTGTCATCATAATGGGCATGCTGTTGCAAGCCCTCATCATTGTTGTCAGGGTGGTGATGGGCATGCTGTTGCATGCCCTTGCTGCTGTTGTCGTCCTGGGCTATGGAACATCACCACACTGCCCTCTTCATGGTGGTAGATAGTGGGCATACCTGTTATGCCAACTGGCCACATTTGTCATCATGTGGTGGTGACCATCGTTAGCATGAGGGTGGGCAAGGGACTTGTTGGGTAAATGAGCAGTAGTTGGGGTGAGCGTGGGTAATATGTGAAAAAGGTTGATTGCAACATGTGAAAATAGTCACATGACTATTTGCTTTGAAAATTTATCTAAGTCCGAGGCCATTAGGAAAAAAATGGTACACTTATCTAGTATTTGTTGTATAGTACCAAGTATGGAAATTTGGCTAACATAGCCACACAGCCACTGG
The DNA here is from genome assembly GCA_038094275.1 of Tubosaeta brunneosetosa. Taxonomy (NCBI): domain Eukaryota; kingdom Fungi; phylum Basidiomycota; class Agaricomycetes; order Boletales; family Boletaceae; genus Tubosaeta; species Tubosaeta brunneosetosa. The sequence goes on along the minus strand of JBBPTV010000534.1, from coordinate 18,468 downwards.
TCTCTGTACAGGCTCCCACAAAGTGGCCTATACAGTGGCTCAAAAAAGTGTCCCAATGTTGGGCCATTTTGAACAAATGAGTTAATTTCCAGAGATAAGGGACAAATAAGAACAAGCACTTGCAAGGTCAAAGATAGTACTTGCTCTTGGCATTCTAACACCGCTTACATCATGTGATTTGGTTGTCATGGCACTGAGATATAGCCATTTTAAAATGACATGTCATTGGGACACTTATTTGAGCACCACCTAAAATCCAGACTTTTAGTATTTGGTGTGCCCTCCTTTGGCCCTTATCATTGCCTCTATTTTCCTAAACATGGTTCTTATCAATCTTTGACATCTTTCAACCTCAATCTTACCCCACTCCACTATAATTCTCTTTCAAAGCCCCTATACTTCTCTTAATGGTCTTGAATAGTTGTTGAGCATTTTTTCAAGATTTTACAAAGATAGTCAATAGAGCTAAGGTTTGGAGACTGAGCTAGCCAGTCCAAAAGCTTGATCCCATGAGAGTAAAGCCAACCATAAGGCCTTTTAATGGAGTACTTGAGGTCATTATCCTACTAAAAAACAATGTTTTCCTTAGAAATCCTAGAACTCTTTATGCAAGAGAGCAGATTGTGCTCTGAAATGAAGACATATTGCTCAGAATTTGTCTTACCCTCCATTCCTATGAGAATCCCTAGAGAATTTCAATCCATACATTCCCAAAACATCAAGAAATCTTCTGCAGACTTTGCTATACACTAAACTCCTCTGTTTTACAGAGGCTAACCTGCCACATTCCAGCCATATCTCCATCTATCCAACCTAATGCTGTTTATCTTAGTCTTATCTAACCAAATAACCATAATCTACATCACCACAGTCCAGTTTTTGCATATCAGAGTGAAAGCTAGCCTATGTTTTGTATGTTTGATCAACACTATAGCTTTTAGTGAAGCAGACTTTAACAGTCTAGGAAGTGATATGGTAAGAAAGGGTGAAATTGATGTGATGAATAGCTTGAACAGCATTTTCAACCTTCCTAGTGCTAATACCAGACATAATTCCTCTTCTATTAGTGGGAGAGAGCTTTGAAAGATGTCTTAGCTTGGTGTTTTTCTTATCTAGAAGGACTTCCTTGATGATTCTGGCCACAATAGACTTCCCTAGACAGTTTGAGAATAAATTTTATCAATGGAGAGGCCAGATTTAGTGAGAAAAAGGATGTTGGCTTTGATAGGGGTAAAAATGGGTTTTATGGTAATAATGGCTGGCTGAATAAAGTACATACACTTTATATATCTTAGATACACAAAAGTAATCAAGGTCAAGGCATAGCACCCATCAACAGCTATCAAATTCTTATGTTATCTACTAAATAGTGAATGACAGCTTGATGCTCAAATAAGTGTCCCAATGACATGTCATTTTAAAATGGCTATATCTCAGTGCCATGGCAACCAAATTACATGATGTAAGCGGTGTTAGAATGCCAAGAGCAAGTACTATCTTTGACCCTGCAAGTGTTTGTTCTTATTTGTCCCCTATCTCTGGTAATTAACTCACCTGTCCAAAATGGCTCAACATTGGGACACTTTTTTGAGCCACTGTATAGCATGACAGACATTATAGAAAGGTCCTTACTATTGTAGGGCTGTGGATTCCAAAGGTGAAATGACCCCAATGTAGAAATTCAGGTGAACAAATGGTTGTCACAGATATAGTGAGTCAGTTTGGCAGTCTTGACACTGGCAGTGTTACAACAACCAATGCCAATAATGCACCTCCATCCTCATCCACACAGTAGATGCAATTGTGCAACATATCCCTTTATCATAACCATACAGTTGCACCACCACTCTTGTCACCATGGCACCCCTCATTATCCAGATCATTGTGATCTCCTTTATCCTCCTTATTTTTGTCCCTCATCATGGTGAACACATGGTCACATCTTGACATTCTCATCCTTATGATAGGACACACAGTTGCACTCCCCTTGTCTTCCTCATCCTCATCACTGTAGTCAGCATAATGATGTCATTGTGCCCCTGCATTGTTCACATTGTCATGGTTGTGGTTGGCATGCTGTTAGCATGCCTGTCTTCACTATGATGCATACATTGGTGCCATTCTGTACCCTTGTTATCCCCCATTGACCTTGTGCCCACCTCATTGTCATGTGGTACAATAGTAGTACTATGGTAGCAGTGGGCTAACCATTGCACTGCCTCTTTGCCTGCTCTGTTGTTGCCATATGGTAGTGGTATTGTGTCTCTCTCTCACTTGTCATGGTCCACTCCAGTAGTTGTAGTGATGATGTTCACACTGCCATCCCATGTCTTTGTCATTGATGGCACCTTGCCCTTGTTGCTGTCATGGGCACCATAGTGATGAGTATACCATTGTGCCCCCTCAACCACATTGTCATTGTTATGGTGGGGTACTCATGACATTTTATGGATAGTATGCCATTATGCCACCTTGCCAATATTGGTGCTGTGAAGCCTGTGATGGCAGGCATGCCATCATTACATGCTTTTGCAGTCACTGCTGTTATAGTTGGCAAGCTGTTGCACCTCCTCAGCCTGGTCACAACTCACTAGGGGGAAGGGAAAACATACTGCCTTGCCACATTGCTACAATCATTGTCAGCACTGTAGAGGTGGCACATAATTGTGTACCTTCATCCTTTAAGCTGTTGTCATTGTTATGAACACACCACTGCTCTCTTGCCACCATATTCACCACTGTTGGTGTGCTGTTGCACCCCCTCATTATGGTTAGCACCCCCTTGCATTGGAACACCTTGAAGGACACCAACTATTGAGCAGGCTCACTCAGTAAAGTAAATAGAGACATTTTGGATGACACATCAACAACTTCAACATCATTGTCAGTTAGGAGTTTCAAAACAACTTTGACCACCATGGTTGAGACTTCAGACATTATTCTCATCCTTGTAAGTCTTGTTCATCATCATCCTGGCTGCTATTCACACATAATAGGTTGCCATTATTTCCTCCCCTGTAGCCACCTGGTTCACAACTGGATTCAGTGGTAATTTACTCATCAACTTATGCTTGATGTTGTGGGTACTTTGCAGTTTCTGCAAGCGCCATACTAAATGGTGAACATAGATTTGGTTTCTTCCCTGGCTGTATTGTAAGCTGTGTGGCTGGCTCACTGGCATGCTTCAGGCCTGATAACCTTCCAGCATGCACTCTGGCTTGTCTATAAGAAGTTGAAAGCAAAAGAAGATGAGGAGTTGTCTTTATGTGAGTTCAGATATTGTATATTCTGACCCATTTCAATGCCCTTTGAATAATGTACATGTGATCAGCCAGAGCTTTGATTACCCCTCCTGGCTGGACTTCTGATGAAAATTACTTTATTTCTGCACGACGCTGGACTGAGATTCAGGAATTCTTGCAAGAAACCTATGACCTCTACAATGCCAAGCAAATCTGGGCTCATACTGAAGTTACTTGTGCATCACACTTCATTTTGGAGGCTCTGCCAGCAAACTCAGATAAGAAGATGTACTATGTCTTTGAGGATTCAACCTGGGACCTGGATGTCTTTGAGCAAGAGAGTCTGGAAGAAATTAGGAGCAGTATTGATGGAGAATTTGTGGAACGTGTAAGGAGTGTTGCACAGAAGCCTGGCTTGGCTAGTGAAGAGGAGATAAAGGAGGCAGAGGAATCTCTTCTCAGAGTGTACCAAGAGATTGCTGCTTGGTCAGAAGATGGGTGAGATGTTGGTAGACTCGCTGTAAATTTGTTGTGTTCAATTTGACATCGACCAGCATCGTAGTATATATGCGCATATCAGTCCCCACCATTCCCCATGTCGTCTCGTCGATATCGACCAGCACCGTCGCACCTGCTATCGCCATTGAACGCATCACATCCTTTCTCGCATCTGGAAACGTCACTTTGCTCACCGGCGCGGGCGTGAGTGTCGACTCTGGCATCAGAGCGTACCGGGGAAGGGACGGGCGGTACATGAACCCAAATTACAAGTGCGTCTTTCGTCGGAACGTCTGTTGCCCTTCTCATGCATCCAAAGACCCATCTTCGTGCGTGCAAACCTCGTTGTGGTCCCCGAGACCTGACGGAGTCGGCAGTATCATGAACTGGTCGCGGACAATGCGACAGGGCATGCGTTCAGGCATGTATCATCTCCGCCTCTCCCCTCTTCACTCATGTTCGCCCCCCGAATCCAGACAGCGTTACTGGTGCGTGTACCGTTGTCTTGTAGCGATCTCTCACGGAACGCCCTGTCAGGCTTCGTTCATACCTTGGATATCCCCCCGTTCGGGACGCCCAGCCGAATACCACCCATTACGCCCTCGCAGCACTACAACACACGGGTCACGTCCGCCGTCTCATCACACAAAACGTGGACGGTCTTCACCGCAAGGCCGTCGCCCATCTGTGGGACGAGGTCCGGATCAACGACCGCATCCTAGAGCTTCACGGAACACTTCATGTCAGTTTTCCCACTGTGCACTGAAAGGCGTGCTGACAGGCGGCAGAGAGTCCATTGTCAGTTTGGTCACGTCGTCGGCAGGGATGGATTTCAAGACCAGATATCCGCCAGCAATCCCACGTGGAAAGCATATGCCGACGAGCTCGAGGCGACTGGAAAGAAACCCAGGACGAATCCAGACGGTGATGTCCGTACCAACGCCATTTCGTCTGTACATGTAGAGAACGGGAAGAGAGTCTAGGTCGAGCTGGAGGGCGTGCGCTACGACGACTTTGTCGTCCCGGCGTGTTTAGAGTGTCTGGCCCAGGGCCGACACAACACAAACGTACGCCGCCCCGCGACGCCCCCCGTGCATCAAGCTCTGACGCCCTTGTTGCCAGCTCAAACCAGACGTCATCTTTTTCGGCGAATCGATACCCAAACGGATCAAGGCACGCTCGTGAGTGCCTCCCCTTCCCGTGGGTCCAAACGCCACCTTTTCACCAGGTTCCGCGACGTCGAACGATCGGACAAGCTGTTCCTTATCGGAACGACGCTTGCCACGTTCTCGGCTTACCGGTGAGCACTGTCATGTATTGCCGGTGGACACGGCGTAACCACGTTGTCCCAAGGTTGGTCACACACGCGGTGGGGCTCAACAAACCTGTGTTGCTTCTCAACGTCGGTCCGACGCGCGCAGACGGGCTCTTAGGGGTCGACAAGCTGGAGATTGCCACGTCGCGCGTGATGCGGGACGTCGTCCGCGCGGTCTTGTACGTTTTTTTTCGGGCGTAGTAGGACCGCGTTGATCACTGTTTTGCAGGGGTAGTCGCGCAAGCGACCCGGACATTGTCCGTCTGCTAAGCAATGGGATACATAAACCTCCTTTGGATGACAACGAATAGCGCGAGAGTACTGGTAATAAAAAGAGCGTGCAGTTGTAATAAAGAGTGCCATAGATTGTATAGATTAAGTGCCCGGATGAGTGCGCGTGTCCAGGCGAATGTAAGAAACAAAGGGGAGAAACCATCCTATGGTATATACATGTATGAGATATATTTCGGTCGATGGATGCAAGACTAGATGGCAAAGACGATTACAAAAGGAGATATGCAGACAGTTAGGGATATAGTAAGAGTTATGCGAGTGGTAGAGTAGAAATGCGAGGAGCAATGACAGCGCGAAAAACGAGAGCCGTGGATAACGTGGTTTATGCCGATAGCGAGGAAGGACGTGTGGACGGATGAAGCGTGCGGGTGGCCCGATGGCGCAGCTCTACGGGGGAATCACAGGCGTCATCCCAGTCTTCCAGCTCGGCGGGGACGAACCCGAGTTTGCAGTCCTGGTTGGCGATCCACGAGGGCGGCCTGAGTTCGGACCAGTTCCAGGTTTGCCAGCGGTCGATGGGGAGCTTTGACAAAGAGCGTTGATCGAGGTCATGTACATGCGCAGAGTCAGGTTTACGTACAGCGGGCTTGGTAGAGAGATCGAGGTCGTCGATATTCGGAGAGGGGGATCGCTCTCCGAATACGTCCGCGCCTGTGGGGCGATCGTCGTCGGGAGTGAGCGGAGGCGGCGTCACGTTGTCACCGTTGGAGGACGAGGCGGGGGACTTTTTCGTTGGTGACGTATACTCGTGCAGCGCGTCAGCCACATTTAAACAGGACGGATTGACGGGCGTCTACTCACGACGCCTTTGGGGGATCGCCCAGCGGTGCGGACCAAGCCGATGGGTTTGCGAAGGCACCGCTCCCTGTGTTTCATCCAGTGGAAGGGGTCGTAAGAGCTTTTTGGGGAAAGTTTGATGCGGCTGCCACATCGCTTGCAGGAGACGAAAAGAGGACCGTGAACGACCGCCAGGGGGTCGTCCCGCAATCTCTTTTCCCGGACCAGTTCAGCGGCGGTCCTGGGTGGGCCGTCGGGTGCGCTGTGGGGAAGAGTGAGCGAGGGGGAGAGGGGGAGGATAAAGACCGACTTTGTGAGGGACTTCATGATGTTGGTAGGGCTAAAGAGTCGACATGCGTTCAAAGGAGCTTTACGTTGAGTTTTTGCCCGCCGGAACAAAGACAGAGAACGGGTCCACTTCGGAGTTTCCCGAGTTGTGCCAACGACCACCACATGCAAATGGCCAGGCAATCCTAATACATCGTTTACGTCGAACCTAATCCTTCTCGAAACCCCCGCGCAAATTCTTTCAGAGGCGCCATCAACCACCCAACAAGGCCCTCCGTCCGTGCGCGGTTCGTCGGGCGCTCCTCTTCCACCTCTTCTTCGTCTTCTGGTTCTTCACGCACGCGCTTCGTCCCTATTTTCACGGCAGCGGGCGAGCTCTCGGTCACCGCAGTCGTCTCCGTCGACTGACTCGACTCCCCCCCGGCCACAGGCGAGGGCGATCGCCGAGGCACGTCCACAGAAGCACGGGAATGAGTGCTCGATGTAGACAGAGGGGGATTGCGTGATCTATGCGACGCAGGTCCCCGTGGGGTGATCGGTGCAGGAGTCCTTCTGTTATCATACATCAGGCCAAGGCCGTCCAAACGTAAACCAGACACTGACGGTTTGCATTTCTCCTTGTGCTCGGTCCATTTAGTCAGTTCATAATCCACCGCCCCTTCTAATGTGACCACCGACATGCAGTTGCCGCACTGCACCCGTCTCGACGAACACACCTTGACTTGTGGATCGTTGAGCAACACGATCTTGCGTTCGGCAGTGGCAACCCTGCTGCCGGGGCTGAAATGGGGCTTGATGGGCGTGGACCGGGAAGCACGCAGGATGGGTGTAGCAGGCGAACACCGCTGTTTGTGAGCCAGCCAGTTGGCCAGGGTATAGTTTCTTGACAACGATAGCTTGATCCACCTCTCACACACTCGGCATAGCACTCTCCGAGGTTCCATTTCCTGGACCTGAGGGTCGTTCCTGAAAACGGCCTTTCTCTGCCCTTCCGTTCTCCAAACTCTCGTCGGAGAGTGCGATGGCGCGTCAGGACTTGGCTCCGTCTTTGCAACACTGGCTGTGGGCGATGGTATCGTTGTCGTATCTTCTTCTTTGACGCGGACCTCCGTGGTCGGTTCCGATGTTGACATCGACAACGCGGTCAACGGGGTATCTTCTGGCTGAGGTATGGAGGAGGACGCGCGATCGCTCATGATAAGGAATGTTATACCGAGGGTAGACACGGACTGACTTGAGACTGAACAAAAGGAAGCTCGACTATAATGACTCCCAAATATGGAAAAACGATCGATATCGCGTACACGTACAATTACAACTAAAACTGCATAGCCGGGACTTATGAGGAACCACTGGGCCCACCACTCTGTGTACAGGATGGGTCATACCGCGCAGACGAGAGGTTCGGCTGCGGAAGGTCAATCTGTGGATCAATGACGGGGTAATACGGCGCGCGTGGATAACCTGTAGATGGCCCTGGTGGAGGTCCGTGGCTGGCCTGCTGTGCTGCAAGCATGTGGTATGGGGATGGCCCGTACACATGTGCGGAGAACATGGGCAGAGGAGGGGCCATCCCCGGCTGGGGTAGATGCGGAGGCATGGGTAGCGGCGGCGGACAAGGCATGTCAAGCGGCGGTTCAGCAGAACTTGGTTGCCCACTACGACCTGAGCTGTCTCCGTCCGAGGCATCCGCCTCTGGCCTAGGTCGATGAGGGCATTCACCATCGAGACCCTGCTGCACACATGTAGTACAGACACGGTCGACGCATTGATATCCTTTCCGAACGCAGGTCGTGCAGGGTCTATCATAGCAGAGGTGAGCGGAGAAGGTGGGACCAGGGGAGGCAGCCATGTTACCTTATCCCGTCGCAGCGTACTTTATCCCGTCTGGATCTTGATTAGACAAACGTGTCCGATGCACATCGAGCACCTCACCTGCACGTCGCACACGCCTGTCCTCATAATCATGAATCAAAACGACAAGGTAACAAGATCGCAGAATGGGCTCACCGCTTTCACCCGCGTTCCGTGACCTCTGCCCTTTCGCTGGACATTCACACACTCTTTCCCCTGCTCGGTGCACTGCTTGCAGGGGCGAGCATCCTCGCATTTACGATTCTCCTGTCGACAGCCTTCACAACGCAACTTGACAAGCTTGGGTCCCCTTCCAACATGCACACACTCTTCATTTCGCGCGACGCACCGCGAACAAGGCCGTTCATCATCACACTGCAACACCATGACCGACCGTCCACGCATACACCCCACTACGCACCTTTTTGTTGTCCCGACGACAACTCTGACATGCCAACTTGGCGCGCTCGCTCTTTTGGCGACTGCGCAGGACGAAGACCGGAGGGGCCGCATCGGTGCGCACGCTCGCCGTCATTTGCTCCTCGACGCATTCTTGCTCCATCTCGCGGCATCGCTGGCATGGCTTGCCACCCTCGCACCGTACGCGGGCTTTGCGGCAGCTTTCACACCCATCGATGCACTGATCGATGGTGTACCCCTTCTTGACACATGCGCCACAGGGCCTAGGAGAGAATCTCAGCGACACGACGATCAGCACAAACACGCGACCGTACTTGGCGTTATCGCAACGAATCTTATCGCGCCTGATGTTGAGCGGTCAGGAGCGGCGTGCCACAAGAGCGTGATGTTACCTGCAACTCGCACAAGCCTGGCCGAGGTGGAATGTGAGTGGATGGTAGGTACTGAACAAAGTGTCGGCAAACCTTAGCCGCCCTTCTTGGCCATTGTGTCGTTGTGATGTCGGAAACCGGGTGTGTTGGGTCAGGCGGCGGCTGGGAATCCATCCGAGACTACTGGTCAAGATGGACAGAAGGAAAGGACCGCCTGGGAATTTCTCTCCTTTCTCATTAACTTATCAATCAATCAAGGTAAACTAGCCAGTAGTCGATTCATCTAAGGTACTGTATTAAGCACTGGGTTGGTAGACGGCAACGTAGTTGATCTCCCATTTCGCATCTGAGACCAATCTCAGCACACAACGCAAATGAAGACGACCATCAGCCACTCACCAACAAAATTAGTCGCATTCGCAACCATCTCGGCGCACGTCCCGGGGCAACCAGAGTTGCCGTACGCACCCCCAGCCCAGTTTCCACAGACAGTAGTATCAATAACCATCGAGTGTTGGTAGAAGTTGGCAGAAATGTCACATGTCTGAGCACTCCAGAATCCAGCTGGAGTACCCCAAGTTGCGGGTGTCGGTGCTCGATTGGTGATATCCGCAGGAATGTTGGCGCGGGCAAAGTGCCATATGGACATGCCAGTCGATGCGTCCCACAGGAGTACAAATACACCACCCTGCGCGTTGTTGAATCCGTATCCAAACGAAGTCGTATTTCTGTCCTCGATGCCACACCCAGCATCCTTGCTCTCAGTGCTGTAGCAGTTCGTGCCGAGGACTTTCCCAGTGAATTGGCTCGTGTTGTTGCTGATCATGCAAGCGTTCGACGTCCCGCTGTGGAGCGTCATCTGGTTGGTGGTCTGATCGTTGACACCCTCCACAATGTCTATCTCGCCGCCCTGAGGCCAGTTAGGTCCGGTCGTCTGTGCATCCAAACTCAGCCGTGCGCTCTATAAGAGACGGAAATAACGACAAACCCAGAAGCTGGGCCATGTGGCACATCCAACGGGCATCGCAGCAGCATCCAGGATAAACAATCCACCGGAATAGGTCTTGTCCGAGGTAATGCGAACACTGCCAATTTGAGTTAGCAAATTAATGAAATGCGGCCGGGGGCAACGCCTTACGAATTGCGGTTTCCGCCCACGGCGACGGAGCTCGTGGAGTCGACGGCGAGGACGGTGGTGTTGTCACAGTCGTCGACGTATGCAAGTCCCTTGGACAATGCATCTTGCTGGTCTAGGTAGTTCACGTAGCCACCTGTAGGGTCTGCGCCGGTAAAGAATGTCCAGTTCCTACAAAGGAATGGGTTGCAGGTAGAGCAACACATGGAATGAATGCGCACGTGAAGAAATCCTCGGCTTGAAAAAAGTCTTCAATGATGTATGTCTGGGTGGTAGCCTGACGGGCAACGTTGCGGTGGCGCGATCTCGAAGTGGTCTTATAGGCACCAGCCAGGGTGCTGAACGAGATAGAGGCTAAAAGGGTGACGAAAAGAAAAGGAGTGACCATCGTGATCCTCGTCGACGATGAAAGAACAGAGGCTGGGTGGTGGAAGGAAACCAAGAAACGAAGAATAGGGCCAGATGGTGTCGCTTATGTTGGATTCTGAGAAGGCATTACCACACGACTGCGCGCAAGGTCGAAAATGTGTGGTGGTCACCGCCTGCCTTGTGCCAATAATAAGCACATGAGGCTGACTATTGTGCGAAAATCATAAATTTAAAAAGATCGGAGCGGAATGATACATGACCCACCGGTGTGGCTTTAACGGAATCAGGCCTGCCGTTTGCTTGGGCTCCGTGCTCAGAGCGTGGGTAGAGCGGTCCATCCTGTACAGTATGTCAGTTCCGCTCCACAGAATGGTACGCGATACAAACGCGAACCGAATTCGACAGTCATGCGCAAGGCCTCGCGATTTCCTTTTTCGTCACAATAAGCATTGCTCCATTTCAAAGGCCCGTCTCGCTCAAACATTCTAGCGGCTCCTCGTCGTTAGCAGGGCCGAGAGCCTTTGAAATCACTGCCACCCTTCGTATCCAAGGAGTTTCCCCCCTTCATGATCAAGGTACCCCGGCTTCAGCGGGAACTGGAACATAACCCGACCTGCGGAACAGAGGCATATTTCAACCAACGCGTAAGACAGTATCGGCGATACACTGCAAACCGTTGCCATCAAAGACGCCTCAGCAAATGAAACCATGTACTTTGTCGGCAAAAGTCGCCCATGGTCGCAACCATCTTCACACGTGGAGCACCTGACAGGCACTTCGCCCAATAACCACAATCGTATCGATAACAGTCGAGTAACTGTACTCGATGTCGCACGTCACGGCGGGCAACCCCGATTCGAGGGTACCGGTGCTGCGCTGTTTTGATCGGATGAAAGTGCGAAATGGACATACCAACAGACGCATCCCACAAGACGCGCCGTATGCAAATGAATTGGCCATCAGCAGTCGGCGTGCTGAACCTGTGCAGGCGGGTTGGTTGATCATGCAGGCGTTTGGTCGGAACCCTATAAATACTCGTACCATGCAAAACGGCGATCACAACACCATTGTGTTTGCACTGCCGTGTACACTTACGTCCACCTCAGTTCCCGGATGATGATCGATGACGACTCAAAGGACACTCGTCCACCCCCAATATCGTTGCACAACCATCCCGATAAAAATGTGCCATTTTTCACTACCAAGCCTCGTTTTGCCCTAATGCAAGGTTGATTCACTACGCTTGTGTAGTTACGGACGAGGGCTTTGGTTCCACGAACTTTTGAAAAGCATCGCAAAAGTATATCAATGATCACTGGGTTGGTAGACTGCGACGTAGTTGATCTTCCATCTCGCATCTAAGACCAGTCTCAGCAAACAATAGAATGCAACCATCAACCAACTCACCAACAAAGTTGGTCGAATTTGCAACCATCTCGGCACACGTCCCGGGGCAACCAGAGTTGCCGTACGCACTTTTGCACCAGTTCCCACAGATGGTAGTATCAATGACCATCGAGTGTTGATAGAAGTTGGCAGAAATGTCACACGTCTGAGCGCTCCAGAACCCAGCTGGGGTACCCCATTTTGTAGGCGTCGGTGCTCTGTTGGTGATATCTGCGGGAATCTTTGCACGGGCAAAGTGCCATATGGACATGCCAGTAGACGCGTCCCACAGGAGTACGAAGACACCACCCTTCGCGTTGTTGAATCCGTATCCAAACGAAGTCGTATTTCTGTCTTCGATGGCACACCCAGCATCCTTGTTCTCAGTGCTGTAGCAGTTCGCGCCAAGGATCTTCCCAGTGAATTGGCTCGTGTTGTTGCTGATCGTGCAAGCATTCGACGTCCCGCTATGGAGCGTCATCTGGTTGGTGGTCTGATCGTTGACACCCTCCACAATATCTATCTCGCCGCCGTGAGGCCAGTCAGGTCCAGTGGTCTGTGCGTCCAAACTCAGCTGTGCGCTCTATAAGAGACGGAAATAACGACGAACCCAGAAGCTGGGCCATGTGGCACACCCGACGGGCATAGCAGCAGCGTCCAGGATAAACAATCCACCGGAATAGGTCTTGTCCGAGGTAATGCGAACACTGCCAATTTGAGTTAGCAAATTACTTAATGAAATGCAGCCGGGGGCAACGCCTTACGAACTGCGGTTTCCGCCAACGGGAACGGAGCTCGTGGAGTCGACGGCGAGGACGGTGGTGTTGTCAGAGCCGTCGACGTATGCAAGTCCCTTGGACAATGCATCTTGCTTATCTAGATAGTTCACGTTACCATGCGTGGGGTCTTCGCCAGTAAAGAATGTCCAGTCCCTGCAAAGGGGTGGGTCGCGGGTCGCGGGACATATGAAAAGGCGCACCTAAAGAAATCCTCGCCTTGAAAGAAGTCTTTGATGGTGTATGTCTTGGGAGTAGTAGCTTGATGTGCAACGTTGTGGTGGCGTGATATCGAAGTAGTTTTATAGGCACCAATCAGGGTGCAAGACGGGATGGAGGCCAAGAGGGCGACAAAAAGGAAAGGAGTGACCATCGCGATCCCTCTGCAATGAAAGAATGGCAGTGAAAGGAAACCAAGAAATGGACCCAGACGGCCTCAGTTTTATTGGGTTTTACAATACAGCCAAGGGAAATGTCGTGGGTATGCCCTTGCGTTACCCTCGCCTTCGTCACCGTCGAAATGTGTGGTAGTCTTGTGTCAGTGATAACCTTGTGAAGCTGAGACGACACGGCTGTTATGCGAAACGGTTACGAGAGCGGCATGATACAGCCCACCAGCGTGGCTCGACGAAATCGCTGTACTTTGGATTCCGGTTCATCCTAAATATTAGCTACCCCGCCCGTCATGAAGGATAGACAACGTGGGTATACCAGCGCCACAAAGGTTGTAGCACATTTTGCTAGACTTGGGTCTCCGATATCGGGACGGTCACGGTGGGTCAAACCGATCAAATCTAATGAGAAAAGGTAAACCAGTTAAAGTTGGCACAGGCTAAGGGTACAAGACAAGTGTGGCTCTGCTCGTGCATGTACGTCGTCTCAACTTGATTGCGAAAGTTACGGTAGCAGCCTGATGGTCAACGTTGCGCGCGATCCCAAGGTTTTATCGACATCAACCCAGTGAAAATGGCCTGTCAGATCTTCAGATGGGTCACTGTTTCAATACAAGGGGGAATTGTGGCTATGATATTGTCGCAAGTTTTTCCCCGTGGAAGACTCTTTCCCTTTTTACAAACATACTGGTCTTGCGGAGGAACGTGCATGCAGAGAGCGCAACGCAAAGCCCCACCAGCGTGCAGCTATTCCAAGCAGTCGCGCATGAACGGGAAATGGCATGCAAGAAGCTAGCCACAACCAGCTGAATCAATGATCACTCCACAGTTAACGACGATGTACCGGGCTATCATTCAATAGACCCGTCCAGAGACCGAATAACTCTCGGGGCTTCGGGCCCCCGAGGGGAGCCCAGCTGTGAGCATGACAACACCCCACCACTACCAGCGTACCCCACCCCATTTCCACGACGCCGCGGGCGAGGGTAGCACAACAGCGCACCAAAGACAATGAGGGGAGCGCATAGCAACCACCATCACGACGACCACAGTGCAATCGCGCACCTACTACTCAGGCAACGACGCGCCGGGCGAGGGCATCGCGATGGCGTGCCCTCCGCCACTGTCAGGATGGCGGCGCCAAAACGGCAAGGGGGTAGCATCTCGCTGTCGTACCTTCAACTATCATTTTGTTCGCCGGAAACCTTATGAATACTCGGACTACACAACGAGGAATAGAATGGCAAGTAATATCAATGGAGGCAACTGAGAAGTGGTGATAGACCTGCAGCGAACGACGGCAAGGAAGAGGTCGTGAAACAACAGCAAACGACAGCAAAGGGCCAGAGAATGGGAAGCGATGGTCGAGTGAATTGGTGCGGTTGATGATGCAGAGGGTGAATAAAGAGCGAGGACACAAACTACTTCTGACGTAGCAGAGTCGTCATCGTGGTTGCGGGGACGGAGAGTACACTGTTGCGCTCCCCTTGCCGTTCCGTGGACAGGTTGGGAACGCTATTGGGTTCCCTACGCACGCGTTGTTATGTTGGTGGTCGTGTGCTGTCGCACAGCCTTCGCCCGCGTTGTTGTCGTTGTCGTGGCGTGGACGATGATGACGATGAAGGCAAGTTGACGCGAGCGCCGCCTCACGCCGTCCTGGCCCCACGGTAGTAGTGGAGGTAGGAACAACCCTCGCCTGCCTCGTCGATGCGACGGTGGTAGGGGTAAGTGTACGCACCAGGCACTGGAGCTTCGAACGACAACTTACAAGAGAGTGAAGAAGGGAGTGTTAAATCGGAGTCTGCAACCCTCGAAGGAAAAACTTTTAGCACTTGGTTCACGTCCGTATGAGCACGATGTAGTCGATGTCATGGTGATGTACCGCTGCATTAATGACACATTGCATCGAAATAGACTAGCATACAATGAGAATATCACATTAGACAATTCAAATAATATGAGACTGACCTGGTCATACCCAGTGAACCTCAGGCTTAAGGGTACCAGATCAGCGGATTAATGTGACTCTAAATGAAGTGGCAGTCGAGACGGAACCTCACGCTTTCCTTTTTCGTCGTCCCGCTTAAATTTTCGGGTTGGCAGGGCCGAGAGCCTTGCACCGCCACCCTCAACATCATATCTTAAAGTTACAGGTATGATCAGCACAATTGTACATAAGTTGAATCGCCAACAACAAAGGTATATTGGTGACTACTCGATGCCACCTTTTTCAAAAATAGTCCATCACTGAGGCTGATACACCGCGACATAGTTGATCACCCATTTTGCATCTAAGGCACCTTAGCAAACGAAAATCGACAAACGGACCCCATGTACTCACCGGCAAAGTTGGACGCGTTCGCGACGATATCTGAACACGTCCCAGGGCACCCCGAGTTGCCATATGCACTTCCTGCCCAGCCACCACATATAGTCGTATCGATGATGAACGTGTGATCATAAAAATTATCACTAATGTCGCACGTCTGAGTGCTCCAACGGCCCGCCGGAGTACCCCAATTCTGAGGCGTTGGTGAGGCGTTGGTGACATCCGAAGGAATATTGTTCCGGGAAAAAAACCACATGGACATGCCGACGGACGAGTCCCACAGGAGGGCATAGACACCTCCCCCGGCATTGTTGAACCCATAACCAAATGAATTGGGATCATTGACGTGGATAGAACAACCAGAGTCAGCAGTCGGGGTGCTATAGCATTGGCTATTAAGGAGCTGGCCAGTAAACGCGCCGGATTGGGTGCAGGGGTTCGATGTCCCGCTGTGAAGCGTCATTTGATTCTTCTGCTGATTGTCGACCCCCTCTATGATATCGATCTCTCCTCCGTAGGGCCAGTTAGGTCCATTGCTCTGTATATCAATCAGAATTCACTCGTGCCCATCCTTTGCATCAGGTACACAAACGACGAACCCAGAAGCTGGGCCATACGCCACACCCAGCCGGCATTGCAGCAGCATCGATGATAAACAAACCTCCTGTGTAGGCATTGTTTGACTGGATGCGGACGCTGCAAAATACCGGTCAGTCTACCACACGCATTTGCATACATCCAACTTACGAATTGCGTTTCCCACCAGCAGGAACGTTGCTTGTCGAGTCCACGGCAAGGACGAACTTGCCGTCCTGGGTCGCGTATGCAAGACCGTCATTCTGCGCATCCGCCATGTCGAGATAGTTCACGTTGCCCCCGGTCGGGTCCGAGTCACTGAAAAAGTTCCATTCACTAGAGAAGAGCTTGGACCGAGCGACATGCTGAGTCGGATGAACACGCACTTGAAGAAACTCTCTCCCTGGTACCAATCTTGGACGCTATACGAACTTGCCTGGCGGGGAACATACGAGGAGTGCTGCCCCGTGGTGTTCAGCGCGCTCACCAGAGCTCCAAACAAAATCGCAGTCACGAATAAGATACTAGGCAACAGAGGACGCATCACAGGGACTGTCAACGCAGAAAAGAGGCCTATTTGAGTCTTTGGAAGAGAAAAGGGGGTTTTATGAATGGCATCGGAGGTCAATTATGGAACAGTCCACTACATGATGGGACATTCGCTGTCCGGAGCTGCCTACGAAGGTTCTGTCAACCCTCTGACCACACGGGATCATTGAGGCAGACGGCGCAAACTAGGATCACTTCATATCGGGAAATTCGATGAGATACAGCTGGATAAACATGGAACGAGGGGGCAATGTACATACTGATCGTTCAGATGAGTAGTAGCAAGGGAGGGCGTATGGGCGTCCGCTGGGCAAGCTCGCATTCCGCCTGTCCGTGAATTCGTAGCCGGTTTGTAGTTGGCGTTGTGAGTCATGTCAAGTCTGTGTCAATGTCATGAAATCGGAAATACAACTTAGTGGGGATTGAACGAACCGATCGCTTAATCCATCCTCTTGACGGCCACCGTATCACCACGATGCGTCGTGTTCCGAGGATCATAGCGAGCGTTTTTCCTGCTGAATCAAGTTCTCGTCAGTGAGTCTTCAATGCCCCGTCCATCGTCTCGACCCTGGCTTCCACAGGGAACTTGGCGCGGAAATGGACTTCATGAACATTGCAGTCGAACGACCCACAAGCTGAACTCAACACGGGAATAAACTTACCGCTCTGCCATCCCATGGCAACGTCATGAAGGACAGACAACGTGGGTATACCAGCGCCACGAAAGTTGTAGCACATTTTGACAAACTTGTTAGGGTGGGTGGATGGTGAATTTGGGTCTCACGGGCAAAACCGATCAAATCTAGCGAGAAGAAAGTCAACCAGTTAAAGTGGTACAGGCTAAGGGTACAAGACAAGCGTCACAGGCTCTGCTCACATGTCAGATCTTCAGATTGAGTCACTGTTTCAACAAGGGGGGATTGTGGCTGTGATATTGTCGCAAGCTTTTCCCCGTGGAAGACTCTTTCCCTTTTTACATACATACTGAGGCAGTTGAGCAAGTGCCGGAGGAACGCGCATGCAGAGAGCACAACGCAAAACCCCACCGGCGTGCAGCTATACCAAGTAGTTGCGCATGAACAGGCAATAGTATGCACGCTGCTAGACACACCAGCCGAATCAATGATCACCCCACAGTTAACGACGATGTACCGGGTACCTCACTTGTATCATCAAGAGCATGACGGTGCCCCACCACCACCAGCGTACCCTGCCACATTACCACGACGCGGGCAAGGGTAACGCAACAGTGCGCCGAAGACGATGAGGGGAAGGGGCGCATGGCAACCACCATCACGACGACCACAGTGAAATCGCGCACCCACCAAAACGACGAGGAGGTAGCATCTCGCTGTCGTACCTCCAATTATCATTTTGTTCGCCGGAAACCTTATGAATACTCGGACTACACAGCGAGGGATGGAATGGCAAGCAATGTTGATAGAGGCAGCTGGGAAGTGGTGATAGACCTGCAGCGAACGAGGCAAGGAAGAAAGTGACACGGCAGCGGTCACCGAGCGAATTGATAGCAATGAAGCCAACAACTAGAGGCGAAGTGGACCAACAACAAACGAAAGCAATGGGCCAGAGGAATGGGAAGCGGTAGTAATCGAGTGATTTGGTGCGGTTGATCATGAATAAAGAGCGAGGACACAAACCACTTCTGACGCAGCAGAGTCGTCATCGTGGTTGTAGGGTCGGGGAGCACACTGTTGCGCCCCCCCCTTTGCCGTTCCGCAAATATGTTGGGAATGCTACAGTCATCCCCCGGCAGTTGAGACAACCCCGGCAGTTGAGACAATGTCAAATTACTTCCCCAATTCGCTCTTTACCATGTCACATTCATGTCGTACACTCAGGTCGTGCATTTGTTCATGGGCTCGTCATGTCAGATGGG
>JBBPTV010000533.1:0-17796 GCA_038094275.1 Tubosaeta brunneosetosa | reverse complement strand
TGTTTCCTTTGAGCCTCCAGCCGCCGCGTTTAATACTGAGAATGCTGGAACGGCGGTGAAAATGGTCACGCCATCGAGTGCCTCCCCCACCTCCGGTCAAAAAGGAAAATAAGGGGGGTGGTTCCGGTGGAGGATATAGAGAAAGAGGTAGGACACAGCGGTGGAAATTGACTTGCGATGATGTTCTGTTCCTTCACTACGACTGCTATTCGGACTCGGCTTGTGTTATTCGTTTGCCTCAAGTACTATGAACACGGCCACAGGCTGTGATGGCACATGCAATGGACTGAGGGAGACTGGGACATCCGACAGACCAGGAGGGCGGGTGGACTCCCGACACCGCACCTAGCACAGTCCCACTGCCACAGTGACTCGGTGTTTTTTTTTCTTGCACCTCTAGGGGACATTGGATATGGCCCCATGAAACCTCACTGGATGCGAGTCACACATGATTTGGTCTCTGCATACGGCATCCTCGACGTCTAGATGCGAGTGCTCGTTGCTCGTCCTGTCTCTCCCTCCAGCTCACGCGCACCTACGATACTACAGCGATCCAGGTGCGCAACCCCCGAATCCATGACCACGTTCCACACCGACGAATACATCCACTTTCTGAACCGGGTCACCCCAGAGACTGCGGAGGAGCTCACGTACCACGGCACGCGCTGTACGTCGCCTGAATTCATCCGTGGTCACCACTGAAGGGCCGCCACAGTCCTCGTGGGCGAGGGCAATTCCGCGTGTTCGAGTTTTGCTCCGTCTCGGCGGAGGATCGATCGGTGCGCATGGACGCGCATGTTTCACTTTGCTTGTACTAATCTCGTCACAGTGGCGGCGCAGCGGATTGTGTCGGGCGCGGCGGACGTCGTCGTCAACTAGGCGGGCGGGCTGCGCCACGCCAAGAAGTACGAGGCGTCTGGCTTTTTGCTACATCAACGACATCATCCTCGGAAGCTCAGAACTCCTCCGGTCCTATCCGTGCGTGCTGTACATTGACATTGATTGCCATCGTAGGGATGGCGCGGAGGAGGCGTTTTATACGACGGGCAGGGTCACGACCTATTCTTTTCACAAGTTTGGAGAGTACATTCCGGGGACAGGTACACAGGAAGACAAGGGTATGGGGAAAGGAAAGAACTACGCGCTCAACGTCCCGCTCAAGGATGGAATTACGGACGAATTGTTCAAGATGGTGTTCAAACCGGTGTGTATACTCGCTATGGTTCACGTCGTTGCCGCTCACGTGGCTATAGGTGATTTCTAAGATCATGGATGTCTACCGGCCAAGCGGTGTCGTATTGCAGTGCGGTGCGGATTCGTTGGCGGGGGACAAATTGGGCTGCTTCAATATCACTGAGTAGTCATGCGCAGTGTCCAGTTCCTGCAGTCGTTCAACTTCCCACACATTCTTCTCGGAGGCAGGGGTCGGTCAAGAACGTCGCTCGAACGTGGTCGTACGAGACGGCGTTTACGCTTGGGATAGAAAGTGAAGTTGACGTGAACCTCCCCTGGACAGAATACTTTGAATAGTTTGGACCACAATACCGCCTCGAGGTACCCGAAAACAACATGGACGATTTGGACGTCAAGGATGGGTCATTGGACACGGTGAGATTCAATACGCTGTGCGCCGTCGGTCCGTACGCACAAGGTTCCGTCGGTGAGACTTGGCAAGCAACTGAACTCGGAGGTGGAGGGCGACGCTGCCATGGATAATTTGGGCCGCAGGTTAGCGCGTAAGCAACTCTGTTCGCACGCCCTTCAGATAGACATGCGCGGTATCTGTATAAACTGCAAGGCGCGACCGCAAGGTCGGAAGAATCGGACGAGGGGAAGTGCGACTCTGACGGATCGTCGTACCGCCGGGGTCGAAAGTGGATGAGCATCTTAACGAATCGGTACGTCAACGTGGATCCGAGCAAGAGCCTCCCTCGTCGACGGTTCTTCGAGAGTGTGGCGAAATGGGACAAGACGTATGGGCGGGTTCGGTTAGAAAAGGAGATGCTCAATGTGAGATGGATGAGGTGCAGACAGGCGGTTGCGTTCATGGAGGCTGGGGGAGGAATGGACATGAGAAGGGTCTTGACGAGGATTGGGAAGACGGTACTTCTGTATAAGAATCGTGTTGTAGTACTCGGACTCAATTGCTTGCACAGGAGATAACTGGAGCATCGGTTTAGGGCCGTCACAACGCCTTGGTCCGCACTGCAACAACGTGGAGCATCTGTTCGGTTCCCAACCTCGTAATTCATCATCTCCTCAACAGATTCATCGCCTCGACATTTGGGTCTATCATGTATGTACTACAGGCACATTCGTTGGGAATGTACTGAATGTGCTCAAGGACCAACTCGACAATCACCATCAAAGGTGCGCTTCAGCCCTAGACTTCCGCTCGTATGTGACTCGACATTCTATCAGATATCGAACTTCATGCCCAGGTGGGGCGCAAACTCTTCCGCTCGAAGCAATTCTACGTTCAGTTTTCTATCGGAGATAACGTATCGCAGACGCCCACAGCAAAGGAAAAGAAGAAACGTACTCGTTGGGATCAAGTTTTATCTCTGTTCGTACTCATCTTGTCCTCTCACTTCCAGAAGTTCAAGATTCTTAGGGACGGGGCCGATACGTCCACGCTACTCGTCAAAGTTTACCACAAGCATCGTGTCAGGAAGCAAGATGAGCTCGTTGGTGCTCTCGCCTGTGCGATTTGGGAGATAACAGGAAAATTGGAGGATGGCGGTACGATGCACCTTTGTTACCATTGTCTGTTGACGCGATCCCTGCGATCAGTATTCCAAGAATGCCTTCGCAGGGATGCCTCTGATGGATCCGATCTCACCCAATTTACAATCAAGTTTGCGTTTAAGACTCAGCCGTCCGATCACCCTACTGTAGAACAACTCCAGTCCGCCACTACTGCCAACCAGGCGATAGAAGCAATAACCACGATCGCTCCCGCACCGATTTCCGCTGACCTTCTCGGCTCAACCGTCGTTGCTACCGCAGCCGTTGTCGTACAGGTGCAGACATTCGAGACCACATGGGACGTCCTTTTGAAAAGGCTAGAACTGTTCAACAAGATCATAGCTGATGTTGTAGCGGTAACTGTTGTTCATCCTCCCTCTTCGCTCGCTCACCTCCTGAACCTGGTAGATCCACCCATATGCATCCCTGGCTTGGTCTGTCATATCAGCCGCAAGTAAGGTATGTCTATCCCATCCAATTCTGAATAGGTGCCGCCGCTCATCATGCCCGACAATTAATGCAGGTACTCATAAACCAGAAGAATCGCGACGAGCGGATCATTCGCTTGGGAGGCGCGATGAAGGACGTCTTTGCATTTCTTGACGACCCCGAGCCATTGAAGAGGATCAAGAAGCATGAGAAGTCCGTCACACTTGTACTCCAGCAGGTCACGGAGTGTGGTAACTTCATCATCGATTACACCAAGCCAAACAGCTTCTGTTAGTTGTCGCCCGCCCCATTCCCGAGGACCGCAATTGACCTTTGTACCCAGGGCTTCGCACCGCAGAATTCACAATCTCTAGTATCGATGACACGATTGCGGCTTACGAGAACAAGCTACACGATATGAAAGATGCTTTATTGAAGGATGTCGCGCTCCATACAGGAATCACAGTTGTTCGTATGGCGGAGGTGGTACAGGGCATCGGTAAGCGTGAGATTCGTCTCATTGTAACGGAGAGGCTGATGGATATGCAACGCAGCGGAACCAATAGACCTAAATGACATGCCGTATGCGGAAGCCAGATATGTGCACGAAAAAGGATGCTTACCTGGCACTCGGGAGTCACTCCTTCGGGAGATCTGTGATATCCTGAGTAGTCCCGCCGAGGATGCGCCACGTGTCTGCCTCCTCACCGGGATGGCTGGTTCAGGGAAGTCTGCGGTAGCTCACTCGATTGCTCGACTATTCGACGGTCAGAAGAGGCTAGCGTCTTCGTATTGCTTCCTCAGTAGTGATGTCAGCAGGCGGAATTCGCTGTTCAGCACTATTGCACAGGATCTTTGCGAGCATGATCCGCAGTACAAGTCTGCGCTCTGGAGGGTTGTGAAGGATGACCAAGCACTCCGCACGTCGACCTCCCCTTTGGAGCAACTAGAGCGGTTCATCATCGAACCCGGCGGTGGCGACTTTGTCGGTCCGCAAATGGTGGTGATCATCGACGCTCTGGACGAAAGTGGGGATCAAGCTGGTCGTCGGGTACTTTTAGACGTGATCTCCAAGCATATCACTGAGAATACTCTCCCGACAAACCTGCATTTCCTCATCACGTCTCGACCAGAACAAGACATCCTTGCGAGACTCGCACCCGGTCCGCACCTAGTTCATAAACGAATGGAAGACATTCACACGGATACTGTGGACGCAGATATTGAAAGATTCATCCATTATTCCCTGAGCAGGTATCCTGAACTCACATCGACTTTACCTGAAAACGAGTGGTGTCGTGTGCTTGTACATCATTCGCAGCAATTATTCCAGTGGGCTGCCATTGCGTGCAAGTTTATTCAAGCCGTTGGAGCGAACCCGCGTGAGCGGTTCGATCTACTTTTACAGAGCGAAAGTGGTCCTTCCATGCGACCCTTGGATCCACTCTACCGAACTATACTGGACCAATTGTTTGTGTCTGACGATACTCGACAATCTTTTCATGATACCATGGCTATCATTCTTTTGCTTCATGAGCCACTTTCTCTGGCTTCCTTATCTGTCCTCTTTGACTCAAATGAAAATGTGCCTGTGCGACATGTTATCAAACATATGGGATCACTGTTGAATGGAGTTATGGAGGAAGACAAACCAATCTGCCCACTTCATACCTCATTCTATGACTTCTTGCTTGATGAAACTTGCAGTTCAACTTTCCATATCTCCATCCTACCCCATCACTTCCTGTCTCTTGGACAAGCCCTGCTAGGTTGCATGCAAAACAAACTTAGGTTCAACATCTGTGGTCTGAAGGACTCACTACTTTCCAATGACTCTGTTTCTGGTCTGGATAGGCAGGTTAAAAGTGCTATCCCTTCTGAATTATCTTACTCCTGCCAATACTGGATGAAGCATCTGCAACATGCAATTTGTACACCAAAACTGTTGAGTGAAATCACTCATTTCTTCAAGAAAATTTTCCCTTATTGGGTTGAAGCCATCAGTCTTCTTTCTCATATCAACCCAGTACACCCCATGGAATCTGCTGTTCAAGCTTGTACCATCTTACACAGTTGGACTCAGGTGAGTTATACCATGGTGAAACTATAAACTTCTGACAAAGATGAGAAATAGGATGAAGAGATTGCCACTCTGGCATCAGAAGCAGCTAGATTTATTGAGGTATTTGCTCCTGTGCTACAGAGATCTACACCACACCTGTACCTTTCTGCTATGCCTCAGACCCCCACCAGCTCTCCACTATGTAAGCTCTGGGCTGGGCATCTGCAAAAGCATGCATCCATGGCAACTGGGCATCCAGCTAGTTGGCCAGCTAAGGTTGATAATTCACAAGGACATAGAAGGGGAATCTTCTCTGTTGCCTACTCTCCTGATGGCAACCAGATTGTCTCTGGCTCTTCAGACAAGACCATTAAGGTTTGGGATGCAATCACTGGTCAGACTGTGGCAGGTCCATTTCAGGGGCATACAAGCTATGTCTGGTCTGTTGCCTATTCCCCTGATGGAAACCAGATTGTCTCTGGCTCAGATGACAACACCATTAGGGTTTGGGATACAACCACTGGTCAGCCTGTGGCAGGTCCATTTCAGAGACATAGAGACTCTGTCATGTCTGTTGCCTATTCCCCTGATGGCAACCAGATTGTCTCTGGTTCTTCAGACAACACCATTAGGATTTGGGATGCAATCACTGGTCAGACTGTGGCAGGTCCATTTCAGGGGCATACAGACTGTGTCTTTTCTGTTGCCTATTCCCCTGATGGCAAGCAGATTGTCTCTGGCTCTTCAGACAACACCATTAGGGTTTGGGATGCAACCACTGGTCAGACTGTGGCAGGTCCATTTCAGGGGCATACAGACTGGGTCAGGTCTGTTGCCTATTCCCCTGATGGCAACCAGATTGTCTCTGGCTCTTCAGACAACACTATTAGAGTTTGGGATGCAACCACTAATCAGACTATGGCATGTCTATTCCAAGGGCATGCAGACTATGTCTTGTCTGTTGCTTTCCCCCCCAATGGCAAGCAGATTGTCTCTGGCTCTTCAGACAAGACCATTAGGGTTTGGGATGTAACCACTGGTGAAACTGTGGCAAGTCCATTTCAGGGACATACAGGCTTTGTCTGGTCTGTTGCCTATTCCCCTGATGGAAACCAGATTATCTCTGGCTCAAAGGACAACACAATTAGAGTCTGGGACATAACCACTAGTGATACTGTGGCATATCCATTCCAGGAGCATACAGGCTATGTCTTGTCTGTTGATTATTCCCCTAATGGCAATCAGATTGTCTCTAGCTTTTCAGATAAGACCATTTGGGTTTGGGATGTAACCACTAGTCAAACTGTGGCAGGTCCATTCCAAGGGCATACAGCCAATGTTCTGTCTGTTGCCTATTCCCCTAATGGCAAGCAGATTGTCTCTGGCTCTTTAGACAAGACTCTTAGGGTTTGGGATGCAATCACTGGTGATACTGTGGTAGGGCCATTTCAGGGGCATACAAGCTTTGTCTGGTCTGTTGCCTATTCTCCTAATGGCAACCAGATTGTCTCTGGTTCAGAAGACAAGACTATTAGGGTTTGGGATGCAACCACTGGTCAGACTGTGGCAGGCCCATTCCAGGGGCATACAGGATTTGTCTCATCTGTAGCCTATTCCCCTAATGGCAAGAGGATTGTTTCTGGCTCTTCAGACAACACCATTAGAGTTTGGGATGCAACTACTGGTCAGACTGTGGCAGGTCCATTTCAGGGGCATACAGACTGCATCTGGTCTGTTGCTTTCTCCCCTAATGGCAAGTGGATTGCCTCTGGCTCTTCAGACAAGACTGTTAGGGTTTGGAATGCAATCACTGGTGGAGGAGGTCATATGCAAAAGATCCGATCTTTCAATGATATAACCATACATGATGATGGTTGGATCCAAACTTCATATGGCCAAGTCCTTGGCTGGCTTGCTCCTTGGAATAGGCATTATAATTGGCAACCCTATAATTTCTTGGTTATATCCCCTGAAGGCACCTGTGGAGCTCATGTTGACTTTGCTTTATTTGGAGAGTCATGGATATCCTGTTGGAAGTGCTAATGTTATCTTGAATACTAGTATGTTGTATCCTCCCATGATCTTCTACAAAAATTATTACTGCATGTTTCTTGTATGTATTCATTTTCAATAAATAATCTGTATTATAGTCCTTCTGAAATGGCAAGACACCATTCCCTTCTTCATCTTCATCCTTGTCCTCTTTGCTTCCAGACACTCACCAGACAACCTAACCTCATCTCAATCTGAAAGCAGTGGTAAGGGGGATCCCACCTTGATGAGCTCCTCTTCAGTGTGACTACTGGGCTTTCTAGCAATTGCTACAGTGAACATGATGATTGAGAATCATATCTCACAGCAAAGGAGGCCCAAGCTAGGGTGCTACTGTGTGCCCATCTCCATGGTGGCACTTATACTAGTCCAGGCATGACAAGCCCAAACACAGGGGTACCTGGCAGGAATGTGGAGGACACCAAAGGACTTGTCTATGACTCCAGACAGAACCTTGGTTATTTGCTGTGGTAATTGTGCTGACAATGACCACTAGAATGGACATAAAGTCTGCCATACTGCTTGGGGTCAATGGCAACATGCATGAGGGAATGAGAATGCCCATGATACTCTCACTACTGAGCACATTGAGGTCAATGTTCTCAAAGAACTTAGCCATGGCCATAATGTTACTGGGTGGTCTGATTACAAAAGCAAGTGTAAGACGAGTTGGAGGAGGTTGGCATTGACAAGAGAAGACGAGGAGTAGAAGGACATCGCCAGAGATGAAGGATGCTAATGGGGCAATGTCGGACAGGGGCAGTTTGAGAGCAGAAGATTGATCGGGTGAGATGGATATCATAGGCAGGAGTGAACTTTTTTTCACTTTACATGAAGGAATCAGTCCTCGTTCGACTTTCGAGACAAATTGGCAGGGCTGTTGAGAGGCCCTCTATTTAGTATGAGCATGGATACAGTACATAGCTCAACACACTGACAGACGAAGAGTTAGTATGAACTGAGACGCGTGGAGAACAAGTCGTAGCATCCGATTGGCCAGCGCTAACGAGGGAGATGGGCAAAGATACACAAGCGAGTCAACCCACCCTCTCCATACTTTTGGACGACCACATCCACCTGTGCTTGGTTCGTGTCGCCAATACTGAGGTCAAGATGCTCCAAACTTAGATCGAACATATTCAGGGCAGCAATTTGACTCGAGAGGGCTTAGCTATGAGATGCGTCGTCCGAGCTCGAGGGAAGGAATAACCTGCGCATACGCATGTAAGCAAGACGATAGCCAGGACGCACACAGTTACCTGGCACGCAGCAGTGTGCACAATGCCGACTCGATATCATCTCAAGGATGTGACCCTTGCATATCGTCACTTCATCTACCTCCCCGACCTGTTCTCCGTCCCCTCACGCCGCGCATGTCCCTCTCTCAGCTCTGCTACTGCCCTATAAAAAGCCTGAAATTTGCCCTTGGGTTTCTTTAGCACTCCATTCACCGCATACATTACCCGATTCATCTTGAAGCCTCTTCTTCTGCGCGGGCACCTCGACGAACGGGAAATGAGGTATGGAAAATGCGAGCACAGTGGAGGATGTGTCAGAGGGGGTGATGATATCGATGGTGAGGACGGTTGTCGTGGCACCAGGATGAGCCGTGAACGGTCTCTGACCGAGGAAAGCAGTAAAGGGTATCGAAAGCCGTGCGGAGGTGTTGGTGCGCCGCGTACCCACGGCCTGGGCGGAGTTGGTGGTTTGGTCGCTCTATGCGGGAGCGGCAGTGCTGCGCTGAACATCGAGACGGGCAACGATGAATAATATAGCGACTCGAGAGGGAATTCTCAGAGGGGTAAAAGGCACCGAATGGTGCGGTGCGCGAGATAGCGGTCAAATTTGGACGAGACGTTGCTAATTTGGTGAACGAATTGGCTAGCCTGGCCAGTCACAAGAATATTAATTGCAGTGACGACGTATGACCATCTGTTGCCTCAACTCTCCCGATTGCACCCGAAATCGAATTCACTGTCTCACCCTCCCAATCGCCATCCTTCAATTGTAGAGTCCGTTACGCCGTCGGAGCCGTCGTTCGTGCCGAGGGCGGCTTACCATCGACACCGAATTCGCTAGAAATGAATTATGACCGTATCCCCATGTCCACCAAACTCATATCAGTCCTGCCAAGAGGATCAGTAGTATGTTCCCCACCTGTCACAGCCTTTTATATGTTCTCACCCAGCCCACAACCGTACATTCGGCGTCAAGGTAGCGACAACGCCATTGCTAAAATAGACGATGTCAAACGGTGTGCTTGTTAACTCAGTTGGTCACCGTCACCTTTGTATAATAATCTACTGTTTCTAGTGGTACGTAACGACTTTATTGGTGAATACTGGCTTTGATGCATCCAGGACGACACCGAACTTTTCGTTGTCTCCGTTATATTACCAACAGACAAAAGATGTACGGTCACCCATTCTGATTTTGACGGGCCAGACGCCTTTAGGCACCACGTACTAAGTCGGTAATCAGGATGTCATCCGGTGAGTTCGCAAGTAGTCTCCCAATATTCTCGTTAATACTGTCGACACCCATGCAGTCATACATACGTGCTTGCGAGGGAGGCTCGACGGGTGGAAGTCTACATTTTGTGGATCAGCAGAAGTCCAGTACATAGAAGCCATCCAGAGGACTGCGGAGGAAAAGAATGCAAAGCAGGAGCGGAACTGCGTAGAAAAGGCTGCAAGTTGAACGAATAAAATCTTTCAACTTTCCCTTCAGCAGTCGCCATGCAGTGAGACAATGGCCCTATACAACGAGCACCCGTTAGAGCGCTCACCCATAAAGTTGCACGGGGCGCTGGACCAGGCCCGCGAGCCTTTGTCGAATTCTGAACAAACGAAATACATTTTGTAGACTTTGGGATACCTGGCTTCAAATGAACAATCCATCTGAACATTTTGTTTCAGGCAGCGCAAACGTGAGTTGGATTGGTAGACACGTTCTCGGCCTGTTGCGAATTCAGCAACGAACCCTGAACTCGAACCATACCCGCGAGACGCAAAGCGCAGAACGCATCTGAAATTGAGAGCAAAAAATCGAAGACCACCTTTTTATTTTGGCGGGCCAGGTTCAACACATCAAGCAGCACTCTCTACCTGGATACCCTGCTCATTTTGAGTCGCCTGGACCACTTCAGCGACACCATCTCCCTTCTGTCGTGCTTGTGCGACAACCTCAATCACGCTTGCGAGCCCCGCCTTCCACGCAAGTAGCCGCTTCTCGAGCGCTTCCCATTGGGCCAGTTCGAACTTGCGCGCAGATGACTTGTACACGCGGAGATTACGCGTCGTTTGGGAGAGTTTACCGGAAACGAGACCGGCTCGAATCACTGCATCACCGTCAATGTCCGCTCTTTGGGAGGGGGATCTCATCTCGGCTTACCGTCAATGGTCCACTTATCCACTTGAGATGTTTCGATCTGTAACGCGGAGGCGATGGCGGCGTATGGGAGATCCCGCCCGATATAGTCAAACGCGAGTGAGGCAAAGACGAGGAGGCGCGCTTTGCATTCAAGCTGCGAGCGTTCGAGCTCTGTAGATGATCAGAACGCAATCTTGCATGACGCGGAAGAAGGAAGACTTGCGGTGGGCTTCAAGGAGAGGGGCGTGGGCGTCGACCCAAATATTGAACTCGGCTAATCCACCTTTCAGATATATCTGGATGAGAGCGAACAGCTCGTGATCACGCGCAGTCATAATAGGGTCGAGATTGCACAATGCATCAAAGTCGAGGATTGTCGGTATGCGAAGGGCGGCAGCAAGCGTATCAACAACAGCTGAGCGAGCTTCTGGGGAGGACGGCGGGAACGTGTGTACGAGCAAGAGCCGATATTCATAGGCAGATTCCCTACGTCGCGTGGGGAGTGAGCGCAGGAATACAATAGGAAACCATACTTACGGTTTGCCTGCTTTTGTAAGGGTGTCTATGATCGTGTTCAAGAATTCGCCTTTTTCTTGATTAGAGATGGGCCATTCTTTGAGCCATCGTTGGACGTCAGATTTCGTCAGGGCGAGAACTTCGAGTTCGCCACTTGTTGCTACAATCTGGAACAGAGTGGAATATATAGGTAATCGCAGTGCGGAGGTTCGTGGGGCGGCATTGAATAAATTGGATAATCTATACAACGGTCAATGGAAGGAACCGTCACGGCGATCAGAACCCACACGCGATATTTGATTGACGTAGTGTTGGGTGACGAGGAGACTACATTGAGTAGATAGAGTACATGTTGTCTGGTTTCCGGTGAATCGACTTGCCAGAGCGTGAAAAGATGAGAGAATATGAGGTTGAAAAAGCCCTCCATCTCTGGTGTAATGTCAGAAGAAGACGGAGAATCATGAGGACACATACCCTGGCCAGTCCCTTGGCCAAGCCCTTTGATGTTTTTCAGTACGAGTTCAAATGCAGTCCGTCGCGTGTCCTCATCTACCGGGTCGATCTTGACTAGATCTTTGAATGACTGCAAAAGCACGGCGCGCTCTTCATCTGCGCTACCTCTGGTGGTGTATTCGATCAGTTCTTGGAGCTGTTCTTGGAATGTTCCCTCTGCAAACACCGAAACCGAGTCTGACGAGGACATGGTACGCAAGAAATAACTTTATCATCGAAATCACTTGGAGAAAATGATCACAAATGTACTTATACTTGACAAAAATGGTGCCGAATAAATATTATGTAATATTATGAAGACCATTTTTGTGGTAAATTTGCTAGTCCTTCCAATTCAGCACGATGGCCATTCGAAAGATCTGATTACTCGGGAGTACCAGGCTTGTAGGCATCACACCATGTAAGGAATCATATTTATACAACAGATCTGTACTGACACACTGGTATCAATGAGCGCTTAGTAACCCACTGCTTGGCAGTGCCAGAACAAAGTTTCATGATTCGACACAAGAAGTACATTTGGGTCTTTGTTCCGCCGATATGAGCTCACACGGCAGGCCTAGCTGCAGGATTACTTAAAATGGTTTGCTTCTCATGGCCGGTTTTGCCCCACCAGGGGTTGGGTGATGGCGGCACATGAACCGCATGGCGAACTGGATACTTGTTCCTCAGCAACGAGGAACTAAATGATACTATGTGGTATATAACGAGCATGCATGCCGTTCTATACGAGGCTGCTTCTTCTCGCCGACGATGCGTCTGTCCCTTCTTACGCTCCCGTTTGTGGTCGGCTTTGTTGGGGCTAACCATTACAAGGGAAACCCTTACGTCGTCAAGGAGAGCATCGACAGACCGCCTCGCGGCTGGCTTAGACATATTCCCGCCCCATCGGATCATATACTTCAGCTCAAGATTGCGCTTCCCCAACCACACTTTCCCATTCTCGAGAAACATCTCTCGGAAGTTAGCGATCCTAATCATGAACGCTATGGCGCGTACTTGTCCAGGGACCAGGTCGATGCTCTCATGGCGCCCCATCCTGAATCACTAGATGCTATCAGTGACTGGCTGTCTTCGCACGGTATCAAAGAAGAACATCTTTATCGATCGTCAGCCCAAGATTGGGTCACCATTCAAGTCCCCGTTTTTCTTGCCGAGAAAATGCTTGCCACGGTATGAATGAGATTTCAGCCTCCATGCTCGTACCCAAACAGAAACACAGAAATATCACGTTTACATCCACTCGGACAGCGGTGAGAGCATCATTAGAACAACCAGCTACAGCCTGCCGGAACATTTGCACAAACATATCGAGCTGATTCAGCCAACGACGATGTTCACTCGTTTCAAACCATTTAAGAGTACCCTACACTGGTCGAGCGCGATGTCTGGCTCGAATCCTTCCATAGGCACAATTACCGGGCCAGCTGGGAACCAGGTGGACGCCAGTTGCAACAGTACGGTGCGAGATCTTTATTTTTTATCGAGACCAATTTCTTGAATTCCCTTCCTTAGATCACTATCGCCTGCCTTAGACAAATTTACAACGTTGTCGGATACAATACCTCTTCTACAAACGGTAATAAAATTGCGGTCACAGGTTACACCGGGCAATACGTCAACAACCAAGATCTTCAACATTTTTTGAAGCTGGAGAACCCAAAAGCATACGGTGCCAATTATACCTTCGTGTCCGTTAATGGTGTGATTATTCCATGCTTGGTCGTTGACCGGCTCCCTGATAGTCGACAGGTGGCTTAAATGACCAGAATGTTCCAGGAGATGAAGCGGACTTGGACATTCAGTATGCTCTTGGATTGACATACCCAACTCCCGCGATCTTCTACTCGACTGGTGGTTCACCCCCTTATAATCCTGATGTACACACTCCAACAGATACCAATGAACCATTCGCTGACGTTCGTTTTTTTTTTCTTTCTTGTCACTGTGACATATCTCTTAATACGTTCGTCGTTTGTTCACAGTGGTTGAATCACGTATTATCCCAGGAAAACCTTCCTCAGACGATTTCTACTAGTTACGGTGACGATGAGCAGACAGGTACTTTGTCACGCCACTTGTTAGGCCCATCTAAACGCTGGCAGTTCCGTACAATTACTCCATCCGTGTTTGCAACGGCCTTGCCGCTCTTGGTGCCCGTGGCGTCTCTCTCCTGTTTTCATCGGGCGATTTCGGAGTCGGAGATGGTTCCGCGGATCCAGAGCACCAAAAATGCTACAGCAATGATGGGACCAACAGAACGGTCTTCATCCCCCAATTTCCTGCCTCCTGCCCATAGTAAGTACGAATCTCGATGGCCCGTATGACCCTCTGAGCAGCCTCCGCCCAGCGTGACCGCCGTTGGCGGTACCTATCTTATTCCCGAAATTGCTGCCAGTTTTTCCGGTGGAGGCTTCAGCAACTACGTGTGTTTTATTTTATCACTGCCTTCTACTTTCATGCCGAGTCGCCGTCATTAGTTTTCTCGACCCAAATATCAGGAAGAGGCAGTAACCGAGTACTTGAAGAAACTTGGTTCGAACACTTACAAGGGCCTGTACAACCCGTGAGCTCGCGCGTTCCACTCAAGTTCCAATCTAACAGACACTGTTCTAGTCATGGTCGTGTAAGTGGCTCATCCTAATGGAACACTTCAGACTCGCGTAATCTCCCTCAACTCCACAGGGTCTCCCAGACGTTGCTGCGCAATCTGCGAACTTCATCACTGTCTACCAAGGTCAAACGGGGGAAGTGTATGGCACGTCTTGTTCCACTCCCACCTTCGCTTCGTTCGTGTCCATGTTTAACGATGCACGGATCAATATGGGGAAGAAGCCTCTGGGATTTTTGAACCCATGGCTGTACACGACCGGACGCGCCGCATTGAATGATATCACGTCGGGTAACAATCCTGGTTGTGGCACCCAGGGCTTTAACGCGACCTGCGGTTGGGATCCTGGTACGTCCCATCATCTTGTATCCCCTCCCTCTGGCGATTCAGCGCCATTGGGTGGTGAGTGACGCGATCGGCTGACGGATGTCGTGGTTCTAGTCACCGGATTGGGGACGCCCAACTTTAAGGAACTGTTGCTGTTGGCAAAAGGTGTTTGAAGACGAATGTTTCCATTCCATTCTCTTTCTGCGCTGGGTCGTACCGCGGAACGAACAGAATGGACCTGTGACTATTGTCTGCACACCGGATGTGCTGCGATGATAATTTCGATGTCCAGACAGGGTCATTAATACATACTACCCGCATGTGATTATTAGTGAAACTGGGACTGCAACGAACTTATACTATTACGAAGCTCCTTGACTGACTTGCTTCAGCACGACTCCCAGCCTACAAGTTCCAGATACCATATTTAGCAAGTCTTTGTTCCGAAGGCAAGGCACGCTCGCCTCCGCTCTAACGCCAGGCTGGCAATTAGCGCAATATCCTCTTGCAGCCGGTTCTCCGCAGCATCCATAACTAAGGCCGGCCTGGGCGAATGCTCGCACGGTGCATCACATCAGCTTTACCTCCTAACTTGAATGGGAAGTATCTGGTTTATAACCGGCAGGATGTCATCCGCATGAGCCCAGTCGTTCCATCCACTGGGTGACTCACAGATGCGTCTGCCAGCATTCCTCACAGCCCTGTGTGTGGCCGCCGCCACCAGCGCTGGTCGTTACAAGGGTGCTCCCTATAAGGTCAAGGAAAGTATTAATGCACCGCCTCATGGCTGGGTCAGACATGTCCCTGCACCTTCGGACTATATACTCCAGCTCAAGATTGCCATCCCTCAACCACATTTCCTCATTCTCG
Organism: Tubosaeta brunneosetosa; assembly: GCA_038094275.1. NCBI lineage: Eukaryota > Fungi > Basidiomycota > Agaricomycetes > Boletales > Boletaceae > Tubosaeta > Tubosaeta brunneosetosa. The sequence continues at coordinate 2,296 of JBBPTV010000533.1, read as the reverse complement.
AGCAGCATCTCCGAGAAGTCAGCGATCCGAGTCATGCGCGCTATGGCGCATACCTATCCAAGGACAAGGTCGATACCCTCATGGCGCCTTATCCGGAATCCCTAGATGCTGTCAACAAATGGTTATCCTCGCACGGTATAGAAGAAGAACATCTTTTTCGATCTTCAGCTCAAGATTGGATCACCATTTACGTCCCGGTTACCCTTGCCGAGGATATGCTTGACACGGTGAGAACAAGATTCCTCCTTGACACTCCCACCTAAACGGAAAGCGTAGAAATATCACGTTTATATCCATTCAGACAGCGGTGAGAGAATTGTTAGAACAACTAGCTACAGTTTGCCAGAGCGCTTGCATGGGCATGTCGAATTAATTCAGCCAACGACTATGTTCACTCGCTCCAAGCCACTCAAGAGCACCGTACATTGGTCAAATGCGGTATCCCTCTTGGGTCGTTCCACTGGCACAATCACCGGGCCAGCTGGAAACCGAGTCGATGCGAGCTGCAATAGCACGGTACGACCACCCTGGTGTGACTTATCCTACTAGTAACGAGTCCTTTCGTACTAGATCACTGTTCGCTGTCTCAGACAAATTTATAATGCTATTGGATATAATGCCACTTCTTTCAATGGAAACAAGATCGGAATTACAGCGTACATCGAACAGTATGCTAGCAACCAGGACCTCCAGCAATTTTTGAAGTCGGAGAACCCGAAAGCGTATGGTGCCAACTATACCTTTGTGTCTATAAATGGTAGCTTTTTTCATGCTTGAGCATCGATTACCCCCTGACAATTATCCTCAGGCGGCATAAATAATCAGAGCTCTCCAACAGCTGAGGCGGACTTGGACATCCAGTTTGCTATTGGATTGACATACCCAACTCCGGCCACCTTCTACTCAACTGGCGGCTCACCCCCTTTTGATTCTGATGCAAAAGCTCTGACGAATACCAATGAGCCATATGCTGATGTTCGTTTTACGCCTTCCCGGTCGTCTTAACCTACTTGTTAACGTGATCGCTGTTGATTACAGTGGGCGGATTACATGCTCTCCCAAGAATACCTCCCTCAGACAATCTCAACCAGCTATGAAGATGACGAACAAACTGGTACTTACATTATTACTTGCCTGGAATTATCTAAGTGCATACAGTTCCGTATACATATGCCACACGCGTGTGTGCAAGCTTTGCTGCTCTCGGTTCCCGCGGTGTCTCGCTCGTGTTCGGGTCCGGGGACTATGGGGTTGGAGATGGTTCCGCAGACCCAGCTCACCAACGTTGCTATAGCAATGATGGTACCAACAAGACCATGTTCCTCCCACAGTTTCCTTCCTCTTGCCCATAGTACGTGTACTTCTAGAAGTACCGTGCTGCCCTTTAATCTCCACACCCAGCGTGACCGCTGTCGGTGGCACCCATCTAATCCCTGAAACTGCGATCAATTTCTCGAGTGGAGGCTTCAGTAACTACGTGAGTCGATCTTCATAGCTGCTTTCTGTTTACATGCTGATCAACCACTGCCACCAGTTTGCTCAACCCGCATACCAGGAAGCGGCGGTAACTGAGTATCTGAAAAGACTTGGTCCGGAGACATATAAGGGCTTGTACAATCCGTAAGAGCGTCTTACTTTCTATTCGACGTTCGAATCTGAGAAGCGCTATTCTAGCGATGGCCGCGTGAGTAGCTGTCTAACCAGGGCGATGAATCCGTTCTAAACCTGCGCACTTAACTCCGCAGGCTTTTCCAGACGTCGCCACACAGTCTATGAACTTTCTCATCGTCCATCAAGGTCGAACGGTGAAAGTGTCGGGCACGTCCTGCGCCGCTCCAACCTTTGCCTCGTTCGTGTCCATGCTGAACGATGCACGGATCAGCGCAAGTAAGCCACCTCTAGGCTTTTTGAACCCATGGCTGTACTCGATTGGAAGGGCTGGATTGAACGATATCACGTCGGGCAACAACCCAGGATGTGGCACGGAGGGTTTCAACGCCACAGTCGGCTGGGATCCTGGTATGTTCTCGTTCCCTTTGCAGCTCGTTCTATTTGGTATGAAGTACCGCGATTGGCTCATGGATGCTTTTGTTTCTAGTCACTGGGTTGGGCACGCCGAACTTTGAGAAATTGTTACTGCTGGTGTTGGCAAACTGACAGCCTAAACATCAACTTTTTTTGTACCTTTGGATTTGAATCATATCAACGGACAGCTTTGTGTGCACTGCATGTATTGGACTCTCTCCAACTTTCGGCTATAAGTTGTAAGTTGGGTCTGGCTTGAACTTGTTGAAGT
>JBBPTV010000532.1:0-19736 GCA_038094275.1 Tubosaeta brunneosetosa | reverse complement strand
GGGGCTAAGTGGACGTACGTCTCATTTTTTCTCCCTTGCGCAAACTCCAACAACGCCTGGACATCACCACGAAGAGGGCGCGGGCGACACGTCCATGCTCACCACTCAACTACTGGGGTGACGGGGGGCAATTCAATGTACCCACATGGGGAAGGCAATTCGACAACGCTGCTCCCATTGCCTTCACGCTTGCTTGTCTCCCATGCCCTGCACGACCAGGGTAACGACGCGGCAACTACAATGAACGCACGGGCAGGTGAAGCACGATGAGCGAGGCGAAGACGGGACAACAAGAATGACAACAGGGGGGCGGTCGCTAGCACCGACTCGCTACACTACGAGATTGTTACGGACTGGTGCCCGTGCACCACCTAACCCCGTGAGTCTCTCTTGGTCACCGTCGGGTTATCGTAGTCGTGTCCCTAACACTGTGCTTCTCCGATCCAGGTACCGTCCTGCCTCTCGGTTCTCTTGTATCACTTAGTTCTCCGATCTAGCAGTAGGTGCTTAGTCGTTCGTGCTGCGGCTGCTGGTGATACCGACAGACATTAAGACACCGACACGCCGAGTACGGGAATGAGGACATGAAACAAGTGTGGTTCACGCATATATTAACTTGAAGTTTGGGAAGGGTCCATCATTGCCACACCGGGGCTGGCTCAGTTGACAAACAAAATTCCAGTACTATTCTGCACAACTTCACTATCCCTACTGACAGCTCCAAGCTCGTTCCCGTTACTCTTGTGACTCTTCTGTCAGCCTAAGTCAGCCGTAAAGGTCAAATGTCCAGTTGGCAGTGAGGCGACTAGGTCCAAGTTCTGTGTTTGGGGCTTCGAGCAATGAGAGACACTTAAAGCATTTCGCCACTTCGGCATCTTGCCCGCACTGCGCATGTGGAGCATGTGTGCGTAACGTAGTAGGATTTGAACCAACACACAAGTATTTTCCTGCCGCGGTCCGAAGGACGGAAAACCGATAATTGGTCAAGTGCTTGTTAGCGGACTCTACTCCCTGAACCCAATGCCTTTCACGTGTGCCTTAGGTCCGAGCCAAGAAGGGACTGTGAGTGGCACTCTCACCCCCGATTTGTTTCAAAAATGCTTCAGATTACCCGCATGCTATGTTCATTCAGTGGGACTTCTTGCGTCGGATGTTTTACTTAGCAGCCATGCGAATTCATCTCCTCTTCACGTGGCGCATGCCTGCCTCATAGACACAATACCCTCTTCGTCACAATCAGTGAGACTTTGTCACTAGGTATTGAATCCTGACTGTGATAGCCAGCTCCTCATACTCCCATTTGAACTGACCGAACATATCAGGAAGGGACGCAGGTCCCATGCTGCTGACTCTGTGACAAATGTTTCAATCATGTCACGATACACAAGATTGTCGCCCCATTAATCCTCAGTATACAAACACCACCACATGCACGCATCTGTAAAACACTATCCTTCCACCCCCGGACTGCACTCGCTCAGATATTCTTCAACCTTATGGCTCCCTCTCTGCAACAAGTGGTCGCAGGCATTCAGCGGAATGATTATTGGACTCGTATGCATGTCAATCACTTCCACACCATTGACCTTACTTGGTTCCTAGTTGTGATACTCACCGCCGTTGGATATGATTACCGTAAGTCATACCCCTTGTTTCCTACACAAAGCTGAAACATTTTAGTCCTGATGCTCTCAAAGGAGGTATGCTGATTGTTCCCCTTTGCACATTATGCATATTTGATTGCTGATGGCTTTTCTCAGATTGAATACATCTGGGTGATTGGACATTTTATGGCAATCAACAACATAGTCTGAATATGGGTGCAGAACAAACCCTGGACATCGGTCTCTACGTTGTTTGTCCTGGTATGCAATCCCACCCCTGCTTTCTGTGATGTGAGCAAAAAGTGGCTACTTTTCAGGTTCGTTATTTTGGGCTGTGCAGCATCATGTAGGTATATCCCTTTGTGACATACCAATTGTTTACTAACTCATACTTTAGGACTGGTGGCATTTGTGCGTTTCAGACTTTCAGTGAGATGCTCAGCTGTTGATCTGATCAAACTGTCAAAGTCGGGAGTTCTTTCCTTCCCGGCCCTTCAATGGTAATTGTGCAGACCTCTAGTGACTGGAAATATACTTACAAATCTTATTTTCCGTCAGACGTATGCATTTGCACTGTATTTTACACTGAACAACTGACTGGTCACATTGACACAGATGTGAGCACAATTTCTGGTGTTTCCCGGCCCGCATTTGAATCATATTTCCATTTTCAAGGCAACAAAGTTTTCCGTTTGTACACTTGGAGCCTCTGGATATTTATGTGTTCTGCAGATTGTGAGATGCCATGTTTACTTTCAGTGGAATGAATTACATCTGTAGGTTTAGTGGTGATGATACTCCGCCTGTGGGCGTTGTACAGTCGGTCACGGCTCGTCCTGGGAATCTTCCTCACGATCTATGCGATGGAAGTCACCGCATTTCTCGTATTTGGCATTTTCATCCTAAATAGTCACCTCAACGGATTTCAAGGTATGTTAAAGACACTTCATGTTCTATGTACACGATACCTAACAGGAAATCTCGTTTACATAGTGGGTACGGCACAAGTTCACAAGTTCTCGTTTTGCGTTTCGGGGCACACGTATTCTCTGATCCCCGCCCAAGCGTTAGATACTGTCCAGGTTGTTCTTTGCGCATCGATGTGTTTCTCCACCATTGCTCTATTCGTTAGGGAGTCATATCAAGTGTACAAAGCCGCAAAGAAAATCCAACTCAACCGCTATGTAAGGCTCCTTGTGAGGGATGGTATCATCTACTTCATTGTGTATGACTACATTTTTTCTTTTATTATTTCCATGCCCCCCTGCTAATGGCTCAATACTGCAGCATTCTCGCATTCGCGGTCTTTAATCTACTGAGTTCCGGAGGGACCTCTTCAGGGGACGGGCTGTTGGCTATACTGCCTGCGGTGCCGCTGCAAATACTCCCATTTACGCTCGTCCCCCGCTTCATCCTGAGCGTGCGGGAGCTATATGCACGTGATGTTCGGCATGGATGTAGAAGCGACATCGATACAGCATTTGGATTGGGCACAGGGTCAGCGCAAGGTGACACTCCGAGCGTGCTCGAATTCGCGGATACTGTACGGAACTAGGAAGGTCAACGAGGGGACGAAATGTAGATAATAGGGGGGGTCCAGGAGATTTGTTGTGCAATTGATATGTAGCAACACGGCCTGGACACAATGCTAAGCACGACAGTGCAGAATGATGGAGAGTATATGGAATGGGAGGGAAGTGCAAAAGGAAGGCAGTGCGTAGTAGTACGTGATTTACCCCTGTCAAGACGGGACGACAGTGAAATGCAAATCTGATGTGACTGTGCGCTAACAGATATACAACACTTTGCTGCAGAGAAATTCGTACGCATACACAGTATTTGAGCCTTCGACAAAGCATGGGAGTCTTCGACGTGCTTCAAGGGTCCGGTTAAAATGGTGTAGTGTGTTGATCTTTGCCGTGAGTCACGGTGAGTGATCACCACAAACAGGTCGAAGGTGCCCGGGTAGCGTAATTTGTTTGGCAACAGCCTCAGAAATAAACAACCCATTTAAAAATTCATAACACTCTATCCGTATTACACTCCTGGCAGCCTGTCGTCGACGATGGAAAAGGTATCCTTCAAGGACTATCTGGTCTGGCGGCCGGCGCGTAGTTCCTTCCACTCTCGAAGGACGGAAATCGCTTTCTAGCACGGGGACAGTACTCAGATGGGCAGAGGAAACGGAGATTCATGCTATTCCCATTTTCCTGTAACCTTCGCCCACATTGATCTCTCCCACACTTGTCTCGTCGTTATCGCGCCATGCGTGGATTCGGGCTTCTTGTCGTCCGAGGCCGTTATGATAGTGGCGGTACGCGCTTTTTTGATTTAATATGCCCCTGTTAGTCTCGTCTGCTTCACAGCAACATTGATTCATGGAGCAAGGCTAATACAAAAAGAGACCCATGGCTTGTCACAGGATAGTGTGGGAATCACCATGTTATGTTATCTGTTATTAGCTATCTGATCATTACGAAGCACGCCATGATCTTGCTCCTGATGCAACAGTTGCTTTGGTAGCCTCTCAGAGTGATTTCCGTCATCCTGATTTCTACTAGCATTGACATAAAGGTCCGCCCTAGGCTTCAATCGTTCACTGAAAACTTGGTCTGCCACCCCGGAATCCTGCTCACATCAATTCTCATGTCTTCCTCCCTGCAGCAAGTAATCCAGCAGAATGACAGGTTCCGTATGTACGTTACTTTCCTCGGGTCCACCATGCTTACTTGACTCCTAGTCATGATGCTGACTGTTGTCGGATATGATTATGGTGAGTGACACATGCTTTTCTCATATTGGGTGAGCTTGAACCATTATTTAGTACTAATGTTTTCAGAGGAGGTGGGCTTCATGCTTGCTCCGTGTTTCGTACATTTCGAATACTTATGAATTTCTTAGGTAGAATACATTTAGTTGTTTTCAAGTGACAGCATATCTAATATGGACGTAGAACAAACCCTGGACCTGGGTGTCTACTTTGTTTGTCCTGGTATGCAAGGCAACTTTGTTGAATAACTAAGAACAAACCATTGTTAAATTTCAGGTTCGTTATTTTGGATTGTGCAATATCATGTACGCATATGCTCTTTGCCAGATATCAAATTTTTATTAACTCGTACATCAGAACTAGTGTCCTCTGTGCGTCCTACATCAGAACCACGTTTATCGATCTAACCAAACAAAGTTGGGAGTTCGTTCCTCCCTGGTCCTTTACTGGTAAATTTCTGTATCTCTGGAATTGAGAAAGGTGCTAATTTCATGCATCGGTAGATGTGTGTTTGCGCGCTTTACCTTCGCACTCAATCAACCAATCGATCACCTTTTCCAGATGTGAGTGCAATCAGTCAGCATTTTCAACGATTTGTACCGACTTAAGTCACATCCAAGGCAATGTACTTTTCTATTCGTATTTGTGGAGCCTCTGGATTTTCGAGTGTTCTGCGGATTGTGAGATTTCATGCGCGTAAACAATGCATTGAACTACATTGGTTGGGTCAGTGTTGATGATACTCCGTCTATGGGCATTGCACAATCGATCACCTCTCATCCTTGGAACCCTCCTCACGTTCTATGCAATGGAAGTTACCCTGTTTCTCATTATTGTTATCATCGCCTGCACCAATAATCACCTCAGCTTCTTTCAAGGTATGTTCCAAAAACTGTATACTAGGTTCATGACTAGATCTATTTGTTGACCTACGCCTAGTGGGTACCGCCCAAGTGCTCCAGTTCTCGTTTTGTGTGGTGGAACCGGCTGCCTCCCTCATCCCGGTCGAAGTTTATGTTGGAATCCGGATCGCTCTTGGCACGTTGATGTGTTTCCTTACCATTCTTCGTTTCATCAAAGAGGCAGTTCAAATGTACAAAGCAACAAAGCAAATTCGGCTCAACCGTTATATTAGGCTTCTCGTGAAGGACGGCATAATGTACTTTGTCGTGTGCGTCTACGATTCATTTTTTTTCTCCGCACCACTAGGTTAACGATACACTTCTCTGAATAGTGTCTTAGGATTCTCGCTCTATACCGTGTTGACTTATTTGAGGATCAACACAGAATATGGATGGGCTGTTGTGCTGCCTTCAGCGTTGCAGCAAATGTTCCCATTTGTGCTCGTCCCCCGATTCATATTGAGTTTACGAGAGCTGTATGCGCGCGATCTTCAGGGTAGACGAGGAAGCGACATTGATACAGCATTTGGTTTGGGCTCAAGGTCTGGACATGGTGCCACTATGAGCATGATTATGTTTGCAGATACCATACAAAGCGAGAAAAGAGAAGAGGGCAGGATATAGATGGAAGAAGTGGTTGAGAAGAATTGCATGAGTGGTACATGACAAAAGCTATTATGGCGTTCATTCCGCACAAAAAAATAAATAGCGTGGCATACTGTTATTCAACTTCTCCGAATCAATGTAGATTATTCGTTCGTCGGCACAAAGTGTGCATACTCAGCACGGTATTGGCAGCCGAGATGTGACAGCGATGATGACATAGCACCGATCGCAACGATATTTCTATGGACAAACATTCAAAAATATAGTAGTAACGGAGGTGCAAGGACTCGTTACAACTTCAGATCATCCAGTGAGAGGTACGCGCTTGTGCCACAGCCGCAGCTCGTGCAAATGATTTGACACTTGGATGGTTTGGGGTGGTTATGCAGACACAGACATCAAATAGAGCGTCACCCAAGGGCACAACATCAATGACGACCGAGCACTCACAAGACCACTGACGTCGTATTAACGTTAACTTCATTTACGACGTCCTTTGAAATCTTAAGCACGGGGAGAGATATCTGCGTAAAGAGGGAGTTCTCCGCCAGGCAAGGTCTTGGATTCGTCATCTGATTTACCTTTGGTCAAAGAAATTGCTCACCTAATAATTATCAGCAGGGTGAGCGTGTGTCCCACACACAATAAACTAGACAGTGCAGATACCTCCTGTCATAACCAAGGCAGCCGTTCTGGGGGTCAGACAGGCTTATCGCCAAGGAACCGTTTAGGACGGGATTCTCTAGAATTCGGATGTGTAGATTCGTCGTTGGGAACAACCCTGGTGTTAAGGGAGCCTTCGGCGTAAATATCTCCTGTGGCAATGTGAGACACCCCTTTTTTCTGCTCAGTGAGCATATTGAAGAATTTGCGGAAAGGTTACCCAGCAATGCAACAGAACGCCCTCGGAGAACTTCTGTGCATATAACATGGAAGTGAGCTTGAACGAGGGTAGCCTCACGAATCCAGTTCCAAAGGCTTATATAATCGGGTTCTGCCTGAGCCATTTCTTGGACGGTTATGGTGGAAACTATTACCATCTACGTTCTGGAAGAGTCGTAGATAGTCCTCAAGCCATACACTCAATTGAGATTGGCCATCGAGCGAAGGCAGAACGGACTTCGACTAATAACCTACGACAATATGGGGTGGGCTGCTTCAAGGATCCTTTGAATGACGTAGCATGATGATCTTTGCCGTGTGCGATCACAGCAGAGAGATCTCAACACGGTGGACAAGGTCGAATAGCAAGCGTGAGAAGTACTCGTAATTTGTCGGAAGCAAACAACCCCGTGATACTCTCTACCCGCATTACAGTCACTCCCAGCTCAACGTCGACAATGGCAGAGACGTCCTTCAAGGACGTTCCAGAAACGTTCGAAGCGAGACCTCAAGTCAATTCCAGTACTGCAATTGACATCTTTTCCTGCCCTTTTCTAGGTGAAGATTGGAGAGGCATTAACGGCGCACAGAAAGTCTAGGTATGTCTCTTGTTTTCGGGTGTGATGGATTACTTGTCCCGCTCTGCTCGCAGAGACCTTTCGTGAACGTTCTCGATCCGCCAGATTCGTGTCATGTCGTCAAGAGTATGAGCGAGCTGGTCAGCGGGGTGTAGGTCTCATTTTTTCACCCTCGATGAACAACGCCACTGTGCCTTGATAGCTCTGTTCGCTCTACTTTGTATCCAGCGTAGACGCGAGTTCCTCTGTGCCCCTTGTAGCGTACATCAACTCGCTCACGTACGCAATCAAGGACAACTCGGCGTGGTTCTCCAAAGGTACGGCGTGGAAGGTATGACACGGATGCTACTACTGCCTCATTGTATTCTCGCGGGTGGGGATGCTCGTGAATATGAAATTCCTTGCGTGGAGAACGGTCCGTTGTTTTGCGTTGTTGCGGGCGATACTGTACTCGGACGATCCGATGTATTGGTTAGAAGTATATTGAAAGCTCGATTCAACTACGATTACGAGCGTCGAAGGCGAGGTCAAATTTTTACGGGCGGTCGGGGCGTTGTTTTTCAGGGATGTATGCGGGTTTGACATGCTGCGCACATATGCACGCCAAGTTGGCTCTGATCCAAAGATTCAAGTGGCGACAGTCGTATCAAATTACTTGACTGCGGGTGTGGTAAAGTACTTCGGTGCTAGTGGACGGAGCAGACGGCGAATTAAAAACTGGCCGCAAGTGAACCCGAGGTGGCGGCCGAGGAGCCATATCGGAATAAGTGTGCCTCTCTCCTCATTCAATATTCATGTCGGATCCGGTGTTGACGCGCTCATACTAGACGAGGAAGTCAAGGCGGTTCAGATCACGTCAACGGCGATGAATTATACACCGTATTCATATATGCTCTTGCACGCCCAAAGCGATTTCTTGCGATCAAACGGCAAAGTGACCTAGGCACTCAAGATGGCCAGGGAAGCAGTCAACTGTGCCCCAAACGAAACGAGTTTGTGACGTGGGGGAAGCTGACTGAGTTGCACATTAACACCAAGGACTGTGCATGTGAGGGCCGGTACGTGTCGTCGTACGATGGAGGGATCGCCATTTGGGCTGACTAACAACGCATAGTTCCTTCTACTTTCGGAGGACGGAAACTGCTTGCTAACACAGGGCTCCGCAGCTGGAGGGAAACGGACGTACGTAACTTCACATTCACTTGTAATCTTTGGTCTCTCCCCACACCTAGAGAGCTGTGATGTTTGAACGTCCCAAGATGTATCACTGTACTGTATGTGATGATTCCGGCCTTCTAGTCGTCCGATAGCATTCTGATTCATGGAGCAAGACTAATACATATGAGTCGTAGCAAGAGACCCATTCAATTGGATATGGATGGTATGGGAATCTCTCGTGTTATGTTATCCACCCGTTCGCGCTATCTGATCATCACAAAGCACGCCAATCCATGCGACCGATGATCGGATGCAACAGTTGCTTTGGTTGCACTGTGGCGTGATCTCTCATCCTAACTTTCTACCCGCAATACTGGCATATAGGTCCGCCCCAGGCTTCGCTCGTCCACTGAAACTGGGTTTGCCACACCAGAATCCTGCTCACATCAATTCTCATGTCTTCCTCTCTGCAGCAGGCAATCACAGGTATCCGGCAGAACAACAGTGGGTCACGTAAGTACGTTATTCACGTTGGGTCTACTGTGCTTACTTGACTCCTAGTCATGCTGTTGACTGTTGTCGGATATGATTATGGTGAGTAAGACATGCCTTCCTCATATCGGACGAGCTCAAATCGTTGTTTAGTTCTGACGTTTTCGAAGGAGGTGGGCTTCATGCTCGTTTCATGCTTTGTACACTTATGAATTTCATAGGTAGAATACATCTGGGTGATTATTTTCTTGTCTTCGAGTGACAGCATAGGTAATATAGATGCAGAACAAACCATGGACCTGGGTATCTACGTTATGTGTCTTGGTAGGCAAAGTGGCGACCTTGCGAATAACTAAGAATAAACCTTTGCTTATTTTCAGGTTCGTTATTTTGGATTGTGCAATGTCGTGTACGCATATTCTCTTTTCCAGATCTCAGGTTTTAATTCATACATTAGAACTGGGGTCCTCCGTGCGTTCTAAACGAGAACCACCTTTCTCGATCTGACCAAACTTCATCTTGAAGTGGCGAGTTCATTTCTCCCTCCTTTATTGGTAAATTTCTATACCTCTGGAATTGGGAAAGATATTTGCTATTTCATATGCCGTAGACGTATGTGTGTGCGCTTTACCTTTGCACCGAATGCTCAATCGTTTACATTTTTCTAGATGTGAGTGCAATCAGTCAGCATTTTTGATGATTCATCATTTAAGTCACATCCAAGGCAACGTACTTTTCTACTCGTATCTGTGGAGTCTCTGGATTTTTGAGTGTTCTGCAGATCGTGAGATTTCATGCTCGTCTACAATGCATTGAACTACATTGGTTATGTCAGTGGTGATGATACTCCGTCTATGGGCAATCCACAATCGATCGCCCCTCATCCTTGGAATCCTACTCATGCTCTATGTGACGCAAGTTGTCATGTTTTTCATTGTTGCCATCGTCGTTTGTACTGGTCGCCTGATCCCCTTTCAATGTATGTCCCAAAAACTTCATCTTGTGCACTTAATAAGATCCCATTCTCCTACATAGTGGGTACCAGCCAAGTGCTCCAGTTCTCATTCTGTGTGGTGGAACCCGGCTCTCCAATTTTGATTGAGGTTTTGGACGGAATCGAGGCTGTTCTTGGCACACTGATGTGTTTCCTCACCACTGTTGCTTTCATCAAAGAGTCGCTTCAGATGTACAAAGAAAAACAGCAAATCAGGCTCAACTGTTATATGAAGCTTCTTGTGAAGGACGGCATAATCTATTTTCTGGCGTACGTCCACAATTCGTTTTTTCTGCGCTGCTAGGCTAATGACGGACTTCTTCAATAGCATCCTGGGATTCGTGGTTTTCAGGGTGCTGACCTATCTGGGGATCTATGCAGGACACGGATGGGCCGCCGTGCTGCCTTCAGTGTTGCAGCAAATGTTCCCATATATACTCGTTCCCCGATTCATATTGAGTTTGCGGGAGCTGTATGCGCGCAATCTTCAGGGTAGACAAGGAAGTGAGATTGATACAGCATTTGGTTTGGGCTCAAGGTCTGGACATGATGCCACTATAAGCATGATTATGTTTGCAGATACCGAGTGAGGAAGGAGAGGAAGATAGGATATAGACGGAAGAAGCAGTTGAGAAGATTCATTGCATGAGTGGTGGTAGATTACAGAAGCAATTGCGGTGTTCATTCCACGCAAAAAACAAATAGCGTGGCACATTCGAGTATGCGTACTGGAGACGGCAGTATGTTCTGTGACTGAGTCTGGCTGGACATGGTGGTAGTTATTTCCAACCGAGATCGGCGACGGCGATGATGACGTAGCGCCGATCGCAACGGTATCGCTCTCAACAAATTCTCAGAAACACAATAATAGCGGAGGCGCAAGGACTCTACAATAAGGTTACAACTTCAGACCGTCCAGCGAGAGGTATGCGGGTGAAATCAACCTTGTCCCCAGCCACGCTGGTGCAAGCAATCCGGCACTTGGGTGGTTTGCGGTGGCCATGTGCATGTGGATATCAAACAGAGCGTCACCCATGGGTACGACATCAATGTCGACAGAGAACTCACAAGACCACTCCTGAGCTGAGGTCATATCTGAGGTGACTTAAACACATCCTTTTGAAATTGCGAGAGACATAGTAGCTGCAATGAAGAGGGAGGCCTCCGCCGGGCAAGAGCCTGAGAGGGATTCGTCATCAGATTCACCTTGCATCACTGGTGCGGGCCTAGCGTTACAAGGAGTTATATAGGAATATAACGGATTCTAACGGACAAATTTTCGCTTCAGAATGGGTTATATTACTCGCAATCCGTTCCAATAATTTTCGCATTCCTGTGATGTTCGGTTAAAGCAATCGCTCAGCTGGGCGAGCACTACGATAGTTAACGGGGTGAGCGTTCGCCCCACATGATAAACCAGACAGTGCACATACCGCTTGTCGTATCCACCGCAGACGTCCTGGGGGTCGGGCAGATGGTTTATCGCCAACGGGCCGCTTGGGACGGAATTCTCTGTTTCAGTGTGTGGATTCGTCGTCGAGAACAACTCGTTAAGAAGCCCTTCGGAATATCTTCTGTGGCGATGTGAGGCACTGCTATTTTCGGCTCAGCGTTTGAAGGTTTGTGGAAAGGTGACCCAGTAATGCAACGGAGCGCCATCGGAGGACTTCTTTGAATGCAGCGTGGAAGTGAATTTAAAAGAGGGTAGTCTCTTGCTCCCCACTACGGAGTCGAGTTCTGCCTGAACCCTTTCCTGAACGCTACAGAAATGGTTGATCATCAATTGAGTTGCGAGATTGGCCATCGAGCGAACGGCGGGAGGCAGAACGGCTTTCGATTGGATTGTGTACATGCGGTCATGGGCTACTTCAAAGGTCCAGTTTAAATGATCAGCATGACGATCTTTGCGGTGCGCGACCACCACAGCAGGGAGATCTCGACGGGGTTAACAAGTTCGAGTTAGGCGTGAGACTCGTAATTTGTTTGGCAACAGCCTCGGAAACAAACAACCCCGTCATTCTCTCTACCCGCATTACGCTCCCAGCCCATCGTCGACAATGGCAGAGGCGTCCTTCAAGGACGTTCCAGAACTGTTCGAAGTGAGACCCCAAGTCAATTCTAGTGTTGCAGTTGACATCTTCTCCCAGGTCGAAATTGGAGAGGCTTTGACGGCGCGCACAGAAAGTCTAGGTATGTCTCTCGTATACAGGTGTGGTGGATTACTTATCCCGCTCTGCTCACAGCGACCTTTCGTGAACTCGGTCCGCCGGATTTATGTCATGTCGTCAAGAGCACGGGTCGGACTGGTCAGCGAGATGTACGTCTCATTTTTTCTCTACGGGCAAGGTCACGACGCCTCGACAGCTCGGTTCGTTCCACTTCGTATCCGGCGTCGACGCGAGTTCTTCGGCGTCTCTCGCGGCTTACATCAACTCGCTCACGTATGCGATCGAGGACAACTCGGCCTGGTTCTCCAAGGGTACGGCATGGAAGGTGCGACACGGATGCTACTGCTGCTTCAATGCGTTTTCGCGGGTGGACATGCGCGTGGACGTGAAAATTCCGGGCGGGGTGCATGCCTACGTGGTGGATTTGCGTGGGGAACGGTCCGTTGTCCTGGCTCGAGTAACCCGGCGTCGGTGCTGATGAGATGACAGACACGAAGCGACGGCAGAGATTTGGCAAGAGACGTACGTGTCGGCGTTGTTGCGCGCGATATTGTACTCGGACGATCCGACGCATTGGTTGGAAGCCTATCGAAAGCTCGATCCGATCACGAGCGGCGAAGGCGAGGTCAAATTTTTACAGGCAGTCGAGGCGTTGTTTCTCAAGGGTATGTCTCCTTGCGCGAATTTGGCATGTTTGAAGCGCATATATGCACGTACAGGATGGCAAGTTGGCTCGGATCCAGAGATTCAGGTGGCGACGGTCGTGTCAAATCACTTGACGGCGGGGGTGATGAAGTACTTCGGTGCGAGTGGACGGTATCAGCAGGCAGCGAATCTGTTCGAAAAACTGGCTGTGAGGGAACCCGAGGTGGCGTCATTGTTGGCCAAGAGCTATATCGGGATGAGTGTGTCTCTCTTCATTCATGTCAGATCCGGTGTTGAAACGCCCGTAGATGAGGAAGTTAAGGCGGTCCAGATCATGTCGGCGGCTATGAAACATACACCACATTCATATACGCTCTTGCACGCCCAAAGCGATTTCTTGCGATCAAAAGGCAAAATGGCCTGGGCGCTCAAGTTGGCCAGGGAAGCAGTCAACTGTGCCCCAAGCGAGTTCGTGACATGGGAGAAGCTGACTGAGTTGTACATTGACACTAAGGACTATGAGTCGGTGCGTGTCCTCGTACGATGGAGGGATCGTCAGCTAACACATTCAAAGGCCTTGCTCACGCTGAATTCGTGCCCCATGTTTACCTATAATGGCAAAGATGTACACCGGGCAATACAAACCTCTCGTATCCATCTCCCATTTAGACGCCAAATCAGCGATATTCTACCTGAAAAACAAAAAACAGACGACGATGAGGTATGTGGATACTCGGGCCGTTTTCAACCCCTGACTTTGCCCTAGGCCGATCCTGCGCTCCTTCGCCTCCCAGCTCCTGGTTTACGTGGTACCTGGGCACGTGCTTACTCGCTCCTCACGCGGCTCGTATCTGAAATTGGGTGGGACGAGTTGCTGAAGACGCGGAGTGCCGTATTCGTCATGGAAGAAGAGTACCGGATGCAAAAGTCGCAGGCAGATCTGCACAGTGCGTCTGGGAGCGGGTACGGGCTGAATAAGCCCCCACAGGAGCCCCAGGTTGTCATCCATGAGGATGGAACGGTTGAGAGACGGGACTCGTCGACGCTGAACAGCGTCGGGGGTGGGCGGGGTGCGGATGACGATGCTTCGACAAGAGCGGTGCATAGTCCGCAAATATCTTCCGAGGGCCAGTTGGCCGCGGGTATCCCTATTATCCGGGTGTCTACCGAGTCGGATATTGAGCGGGAACTGGCAGCTGCTACGAATGGGGAAGTTGTTGGAGAAGGGCGGTCTGCACCAGCGAACGGGGAGGCCAAGGAAGACGGGGAGAACGGGTACGGCGTGGCGCGTCCTGATCTAGAGCGCCCTGTGGTCGCTGCAGCCGCGACGGATGAGGAAGTGGCGGAAACGCCGAGGGGTCAGGATGCGTTCTCGTTCACGAACAAGCGATTGTGCGAGCGGTGGTTGGACAATCTGTTCATGGTTCTCTACGAGGTACGTTTTGCCACACTTTCTATCAACTGTGCCTTATGTTTGTAGGACTTGCGGGTGTGGACTATCTTTCGTGCCGAGGTGGCACATTTCAAAACGCAGCACGTCGCGTACCGCAAGACGGGGTTGGAATGGGAAATATTGGGCGATTTGGGGCTGAGATTACATCACAAGGAAGAAGCCAAGGAGGCGTACCAGCGATGTCTCGAGTCGCCACGGTATGCGCAAAAGCCATGGGCGAAACTGTTGGAGATGTATGCGGACGAGGGGGATATCATGCGTACGATTCAGACGGCCATCCGTGTAGCCGCGTATCAGTTTGCGGATTATACCGAGATGACGGTGGGTTTACCGCATTTTTTACGGAGCCATGCTGATAAGTTCGGACGACAGTACCCGACATTAATCGCCAAGTCGTTTTTCAAACTGGGACAACTCCACGGGCATGCCAAGATTGCGTTTACATTACTGAGCATGGGTCTTCCGGATGGCGTACTGAAGATTATGGACGGGTACTTGCAGTATGGAAAGACGTTCAAAGTGGAGGGATACGACTTTTAGAATGGACGTGCCTTTTTTCAGACTGTGGCGTGACGGGTTGAAGCGGAAACCGGTTTCGGTGAAATAGGGTGGCAACAAAACCTCCCCTCTTTCACTCGACGTCCACTTGCTAGCTACACAATACCTGACAACGATCCAAAGCAAAGACACCATGGCTGAATCACCCATCCGCCGTTTCTCGACAGCAAGTCCAACCAGCCATTTGAAGCGAGAAGAGAGCTTGATCAATGCGTACGAGGCCGAGGAGGAGCGCATCATCAACGTCTTGTCGCGCAAACTGGAGCAGGTGCGTCTGACTCCGTCTCACGCACTGAGTAACCAACCGACTTGGCACAGTTGCGGGAGGAAAAGATTCAACTCGAAAACGTGCTCGAGGCCGAGAACGAGTCGCACGTGAACAGATTGAACCGGGAGTTGTCTGCGCTGCGTGCCCAGACGCGGAATGGCAACAGCAGCGGGGGAGCCAGCGTTGCGTCGTCACCCGAGGCTGTCCGCCCACCGTTCTTGAGCGGACACGATCCGACAGCGCCAAGCGTGGAAGTGATGCTAGAGGCGATGCGACGCGAGAACGAGCAGTTGCGAACGAGGCTGGTGGACACAGAGCGAGATTACGTCCGGATTTCGCGGCTGAACGACATTTACCGGGAGGAGCTACTCGAGCTGCGACGACGGGTGCGTGTTTCAACCGTCCCAGGGGCTGACTGGCTGACGACACCCAGCTCGGGTTGTCGGTGGACAACTTGGTGGGGTTGACGCCCACCGATCCGTTCTCGCAACCGACACATCGACGGTCCATGTCTGGGATTTCGTCACCGAGTGCGACGTCGGTGGCGCCGAGCGCACGGCATGCTATGCCCATTCCGTCACATGGTGTGCCGATTCCACGACCGTCCTCGTCGATCCATCGACCGGTAAACCAGTCGTCTGAGACAACGACGCCACTGTCGCGCTCGCCTTCGTCGACCGAGTCACCATCGCCGTTCCCGCTCTCGCCGGTGATGTCGGCGCACGTGCCTGGGAGCGGGAGTATGCTGAGTAATGGGACGCATGTGACGACCCCGTCGTCGTCGTCGGTGCATTCGGGCGTCGTGCCGGGTACGTACGGCGTGCATTCGCTGACGTATCCGAGTGTGCCGCCACCGTCGCTGTCGTCGTCGTATGGATCGCCGGTGGTGTCGTATTTTCCACGGGGGGAGTCACCTGCGGAGGGGCTCAGTCGGCGGGGATCGGGGGTGTATGGGCCAGGGACGGGGTGGCGGCATGCGCGAAGCGGGAGTCGACGAGACAGCGTGGAGCGAGGGGGACGGATCGCGGAGACGGGGACTTTGGTGCCGCGGTCGAGGTCGAGGGCAGAAAGTCAAAGTGTGCCCTCGCGACCAGCGCAGGTCACTGAAAACGGCAACGAGGCGCGGTGAAACGGTTTCTCTTCTTCTTTCTTATTTACTTGTAATTTTTGTTGAATTGTCGTTTGCAGCCATAAACTCAGGGGTATTTCCGAATCAGTCGAACAACGTTGGGAAGCGCATCGCCTTGAGCGTGGCTGTGCCCTGTTCATAGGTCTCGACCACACATGAGCTCACTTCAATGGATGGGGTTATGGTGTGGTAAGGACGGGACATGGAGCGGCGGAGAATTTCAGGGTTGCTCTTATTCGGCTCGGATCCGTTGGAACGAGTCACGAGACGGAGGCAGGGCGGGGATATAAAAGGGCGGAACACAAAAATCTTTTGCCAGATCCCTCCCTTTTTTTTCCATGTCGTATCAATACCCATTCATTCCTGGGCATTCTTCAATGTCTGCCTCGCCTCAGACGACGTTTCGTTGGGATGACAGTGACCAACATCGACAGCAGCAGGAGCAACATCTTGACCAACAAGTTCTACAGCATCCACTACAGCATCAACCAGAGCAACATCGTGACGTGTCTTATGACCCTACGCCGACAGCGACCACCGTACCACTGGAAGAGCAAGTCCCTATTGTACCTAGCCAGGATCCTAGACGTCCTGGTTCGAGCCATCGCGTCGTTGAGGGTGATGAATCGCAGCTCCGTCTGCAACACATGTCTGTGCCAGCCCTCTTGAAGCCTGAGCACATGAGACCACCCATGATCGATACCTCTCGTGCATATCATGTCGGAACGAGTGCGAGCCCTTCGTCCGGTCCCCCTTCCGCGGGTCCAAGCGGTTCATATCATGGCGGCATTGGCCCCGTACGCGCTCGAGTATCCCCTGTACACACAAGTGCCCGTACTACGGCGCATCCGTATCGTCGTCCTCAGAGTGCGGCTGGAGTAGTCATTGCAAAGTCGAGGAGAGAGCATGAAGACGTGCGAAGTGTGAGACAAGTATCCGCGAGCACCTCCGTGCAGGGCCCACTCACAGCAACAGCCATATCAACACCAAGACTCCCGTCCTCTGCCAAGATGGTTTCCACGATCAAGTGTGTCTCGATTGTTTTTTTCCCGCCACGTCCTGACGTGTCTGGTAGAGGATTGATAAACCCTGGTTACTCACCGTCGAGTGGCAACGTTGTAATTCGTACAGACCTTCACTTCGATAGCCAAACAGGCGTCCTGACTGCATTGTGTGAACTCCCCGGTCGAACCAAGCGCGACGTTAGCGTCGTCCTCTCGACCAACGCCATGAACAGGGTGAAACAAGTGGCCGTGACGGCCAAATCACCCCAAGATGTTGCGGACGATGGATACGTTTTGAGGGAACGCAGGTCGGGTAGTGTGTCGCGCACCTTTGTCGTTCCGCATGAAACCACCGTGCGTTCCTCCTCGATTCCTCCGCGTTTGCGTTCATACATCCTGTGGTTCTTCCCGTGCAGGCCGACGACATCACCGTCGAGATGCGCGACGGCCTGCTTTGCCTCAAAATTCAGTGTCCGCCACCTTCATTAGAAGACGATTCCGAAGAGATTGTGATACGCTGAGTCCCTTGGTAGATTCCGCATCGTCTGACTTGACCGCCATTTCTCCTCGTCTGCGTCGGCCCCTTCACGTGGATCTTTCGATTTCCCTCTGCGTCGCCGTTCACTGACCCCCCACTCTGCCCTTTTTCAGCTCTGAACACCATGCGCCTTGCCAAAATGATGTCGTCGCTATCTGTATTCTGATACCTCGCAGCGTCCTCGAATTGCTTTCCTGTTTTCTGTTCTGAATTTCTAGGCTCGTTTGGACCTTTTTCCTTTGCCTGTTTGGAGCACGTCTGTGTAGCAATGCCGCTTAGCTTAGAGTCCTAGTGTTGTTATACCTAAACTATATACGCGTATACACGTCAAGCCATCAAGTTGGGGTCGTCGAAGAAAATTTGTTGTCCTACCCACGTACATAATGCACGTCAGAGTTTCACGCATTCGATTTTGACCGCCCGATTGACACGATGTTCGTGCTTTAGGCTCTGGTTCGAACGGGAGGACAGCGCGTGTTGCCTTGGAGGATCCTGTTGTGTCCGCCTTCAAAGCGCGCGAAATAATTGCCTTGCCTGCGCGGAGAGTTGGATAGGAAGGGATGGGCCGCAAGTACGTCATGTTGATGCACCGGTCGGAAGCCGCGTTGTGCCGGAAAAAAGACATGCGGTCGATGTCTTGGCGCCGTGCCCACTTCGCGATGGGATCGCTCTCGGCGGTTTCTGGCCTATTTCTCGTTTTGCGGATCCAGAGGGGGTAGAGTGTGAATCCCGTTGGTGTATGTCCGCACCCCAAATCTGGAGATAGCGACTCTCTTCCGGACAGAGCTGAGCGCGGAGTCGCGGCTCACTTGCGTCAGCGGGTGGTTGAAACAGAGTGAATTCGCAGTTAGGTAAAGAAACAAGAACCGGGCGAGGGGTGTGTGGGTTAACTGCATGTTGCCTTTGTGAAAGAGACGGGCCACCTCGAAAGCGTTACCAGCAGGTCCTGTAAGGCGAGGCGGGTTCTAAGATTGATCCACGTGTATGGCATTGCCACCAAGTCAGATCACGGGGGTTCTCTGTGGCGCATTCCCTTGGGGCGGACAGACTCGACACTACCCATACGAGGATATCAAGGTTACAACGTCCCGGTAGATCCCATCAGTGCATCGCGTGGTAGCAGATTCCTGTTAAAAAGCGTATCCATGCCTCGGGGCTATCAATGTCCTCCGTACATATCACAGTGGACGACTTACCGACGGAAATCACCTTCAGCAGCGCGTAGAAGACAATTCGAGTGAACTATCAAAAGACTGGTTCTAAAAAGGTCAGCCGTCATTCGCCACAGAACTGGCGCTGGTGAGTGTGCGAAACATCAAAGAACCCCACGACGATAAGCGCCGCACCGATAATGCCATTTTAGCCAACTTGCTCTCGACCGGAGGGCGATAGTTGGCGGCGTTTACTACCGTATCTGCACGAGGCGCGGGGTTAGAAGTACGACTCGATCACGATGCTTGGAGACAACCATGAGGCTTGGGTTGGCGCCTGCGAGTAGACACTCGATCGAATTGCGCAAAGTTGACTTGTTCTTCAAAGATATGGGCAGTGCATCGCGACGGGTTGCTCCCAACGACGCTTCGGTTGGCTGGTTCTTTCATTTTGAGCTGCCAATCTTGGCCGAATCCCTCAAGCTGTAACTCAGTGAAATCTGGGGAGGTAAGCCATGTTCGCTGTGTTGGTTTACAGTAAGCTGAGGCGAACGCTTAGCTAAGGTTTGACTACGACGGCCGTGACGAGTCCACAGACGTTGAACATTAACCACCGAGGAACCTGTAAGTGGGATGTTAATTATCTACGGGTAATTGCCATAGCTTGACAGAAGCCCATGATGTGGTTGGGACACGTTCCCGGTGAGCGGTACAACTTCAACAGAAGCGCACGGACCCTTTTACTACACGAGCCTCGTTCATCAACGTCGAAATTGTCCTTTCTATGCTCATTTATGCTTCAGACTTCACTTCATCCATACTGATGCAGCCGTCTC
>JBBPTV010000531.1:0-19750 GCA_038094275.1 Tubosaeta brunneosetosa | reverse complement strand
TAATCGCCAAGCGAAGAGACTCACTTGACTTGCAGAGTACTTGGTGAGAGTATAGATTTAATCTCCAGGGAGATTAGATAGAGTGGGTGATAGAACGATATGAAAGAAGCAAAGATAAAAGCTTATTGTATACGTAAATACATGAAACTATTTATATGTTTCAGATACACATGGGAAATTGCCTATTACAGCACAGCAACGCGGGGCATGAGGCTAACATGAGGCACTGGGCTATGCTGGGCTGTGTCAGATTGATACTCAGCTGACACTGCCTCCCTATTGTTCTGCACTGCCCTATTGCAAATACACAGCAATGCTGACAGATGCTATGCGTAAGGCTATGCTGCTGACTGAGCAGCTTACCAATCCGCTTATATAGCATTAGTCATACTCATTAGTCATGAGTATTGCAGAACGTCTATGACTGATCACTCTACTGATCACTCTGCTGATCAGCTTGAGTGTCAGTTGACTTTGGTAATTCAGTAGGTCCGAGTTAGTCCGAGTCAGTCCGCTATCTGGTTTAATCCGGTTTCAGACTGTCTAGCTCCGGACTGTCTTATTCCAGAAATCCGGACTTCCCGATTACAATTTGGAGTTCCGGAGTTCAGTCATTTCGACACATACCTGAATGGAGAACTGGAAGAAGAATTGTACCTTCTCCCTCCAGAGGGAGTACCCATTCAACCTGGACATTGTTGGCGACTTCAGAGATCGTTGTATGGACTCAAACAAGCAGGTCGGACATGGAACAAGACCCTAGACAAAAAGTTAGGAGAACTTGGCTTCACAAAGCTAAATGCAGAGATATGTCTCTACGTTCTCCGAAAACAGAATCAGGTCTGTTTTCTTGTAGTATATGTCGATGATCTACTCCTCACTGCCAGCACACGGAGTTTCATGAACTCCGTGAAATTGTCGTTATCATCCACTTTTAAGATGCACGACCTTGGAGAAGCAAAGTTTATTCTAGAAGTTGAAGTCCAACACAACCGACAGCTCCACACCATATCCTTATCGCAAACTCAGTATGTGCAAACTGTTCTCCAACGCACTGGAATGGCAAACTCCACTCCATGCCAATCACCTATGCTTCACGGTCTGTCATTGTCTGCAAACGATCTGGAGGATGACTCCATAGTATCGGAGATGGTCATTACTGGAACTAAGGTGTCGTACCTAACAGTCATAGGCTCACTCATGTACCTCATGATGGGAACACGACCAGACCTAGCATACTCTGTCGAAACTCTCAGCCATTTCAGCTCTGCTCCCAAAAGGTGTCATTGGAACGCTGCAAAATGCATACTCTGCTACCTCCGAGGCACCACAGACATGGAACTCTGGTTCAACGGAAACGAAGTGTCATTGGATATGGATTTTCACGGTTTCTCAGATGCCGGATGGTCACAAGACCCAGACAATTCCAGATCCATCTCCAGATACGTTTTTATCAGTAATCGTGGTGCCATCTCCTGGTCCAGCAAACTGCAAAGCATGGTCGCTCTGTCTTCTACTGAATCGGAGTACATTGGACTTAGCAATGCCAGACAATATCTCGCATGGCTTCAGACTTTCTTTGAGGAAATCAGACATCCACAAATCAGACCAACCACACTTCATTGCGATAATCAAGCCGCTATCATCCTATGCCGGGATCTGCAGTTCCATGCTCGGACAAAACATATCCAATGGAAATACCACTTTGTCCGAGATGACTTGGTCGGAAAAGGAGAAGCTGTGGTGCAGTACGTCCCTACCAGAGACATGGTAGCTGATATCCTCACTAAGCCACTACCTCGCGAGCAACATTGGAAGTTCGTAAGGGCCATGGGTCTATGACTGCACTCGAGTGGGAGTGTCAAAGTATGATCTCCGGACAACTCCGGAGTTATACACGCACCAACTCTGGCCATTTCTCTCTCATTTCTTATCCTACCGCTTTTGGACTTACTTATACCTATTATAGTATAGTCATACCTTGTGCTGTTCGCTTGGTGGCGCTCCTAGTCCCTCCGAACACGCGCTACTGCACCTTTCGTGTTTCCTGATTCAGTGTGCCTAGTTTCGCCTATTCCACTCCGGAGTTTCCTGGAGCTAAGCGCACGCTTGTCTTCAACACTATTTAATTCTTTTCGACTCCTCCCTCTCACCTCAGTTGTGCTCTGTACTTGCAGCACAGTCTGAGGTGAGATCTCTTCTGATCATTTTGATACTTTGTATTTACCCTACCTTAGTTGGGCAATTGCTGCCCTTATTTAGATATTTTAACAGTGGGTGCATGCCTTTTTTGAACAAATGCTCAGGCAAACACTCACCTGTGCTGGGTAGACACAAAGCATGGGCATCCGTGTGCTTCTTGTTTAAGTACATGGGTGAATGTGGGCGTGGCTTTGTGTGGGCGAATGCAAGTGAGGGGTAGTACATAGGATGAGGGTGGATGTGGGCGAGCATGCAATTGCATGGGTTGTGATGGTGGGGTAAGACAGGAAAGAGTGGTTGGACTTCGTGAATTTCTCGAA
The DNA here is from genome assembly GCA_038094275.1 of Tubosaeta brunneosetosa. Taxonomy (NCBI): domain Eukaryota; kingdom Fungi; phylum Basidiomycota; class Agaricomycetes; order Boletales; family Boletaceae; genus Tubosaeta; species Tubosaeta brunneosetosa. The sequence goes on along the minus strand of JBBPTV010000531.1, from coordinate 17,228 downwards.
GTCTGTGTTATGTAAGCAAAGGCCATGTCAGTGTGTTTCACGCCGTGCTTACAGATCTACTACAGTACAAGTACACACAAGTACAAAGACTTCACACAAGGTGTGTGCTCACCAAACAGAATCCATACTCACCCCTCACCTCAGCCCACCCACGCACACTGGCCATGCACATCCAAGTGAAGATGCACATGCGTTGACGGTTGTGTAGGCGTCACGCAGGTAGGCCAGCAGTGGCATCACCACAACACCAACAGCGACAAGGGTGGGGTGGCACAATGGCGCAGTCATCACCACCACCACCCACATACCCATAATGACAATGGCACAGACGAGAGGCATGCAATAGCGCACCCACCATCCTAATGCCGATGGCAACAAGGGCAAGGCAGCGCACTGTCGCAGTCATCACCACCACCACCTACCCACATGCTCACAACAATGTTGGCATGGATGAGGGCATGTGACAGTGATAACGGTGAGACGGTGAGATAGTGCAGTCACCACCCGCGTGCCTATGACAGCAGCAGCGGTATGGGTGAGGGCATGCAATGGTGCACTTACCACCACAGCGCCGACGGCAACAATGGGTCACCACCACCACCACGTGTCCACGACGATGACAGTAAGGGTGAGGGCACGTGACAGCGATAACAGTGAGATGGTGAGACAGCGCAGTCACCACCACCTGCGTGCCTACAACAGTGGTGGCGGTATGGGCGAGGGCATGCAACGGTGCACCTACCACCACAGTGCCGACAGCGACAATAGGTCACCACCACCACCGCGTGTCCACGATGACGACGGTAAGGGCGAGGGCATGCAACAGCGCACCCACCATCCAAATACTGATGGTGGCAAGGGCCATGCAGCTTAACGGCACGGTCACCACCACCACCACCCCACCCACGTGTCCACAATGATGATAGCATGGGTGAGGGTGCGCAACAGCACACCCACCACCCAACAGCAACAAGAGCAGGGGTGTTACCACCACCCCACCCACATGCCTATGCCCACCACTACGAGACAGAGCGGCAGGGTGCCTACCCCTGCCATGACAATGATGAGGGTGATGTGGCGTGCCCACCACCATGACCCTGGCAATGAAGCTGAGAGTGCGGAGTGCTTGAACCCAGATGGTGTAGGGAGGGCAAGGGCTTGCAATGATGCGTGTACCCTGTTCATATGATTTCACATAGTAGCTATGGATTTAATATAATCCAATTTGTATACAGTTAGTACAGTGAACCCCCCCCCCCAAAAAAAAAAAAAAATAAGCTAATGACATTGTATTACAGACATCATACAGTAAACTACGGGCATTGCAGGCTCATAGGTTGGCATGCTGTACAGCCACATGTACCATCAGGTCTGTGGTGACACTGTGACTAAGCTGCACAGAGTACATGGGTATAGGTATACTGTATAAATTTATTTTGGGCTACATGAAAGTATCAAGGTTAGATTTATTAGGAAGGCATCAGTGTTGGGATTATTTTGTTTTTTTTCCAGATGCTGTAGAATCCTGTTGTAATACTAGATAATATATGATATTTCAAGCAATTATATGGTTTTGTAACTTTTGTATCATACCACTATTCTATTATCTTGAAATATCTGGTAATCCATCAATATCTGAGTAAAAAATATCCATTATACAGAATACAATATATTATATCCTAATATCCACTGGGGGGTTTTCCTGATGATCAAAGACAGTGCAAACTCCAGTACATATAGGACATTGCTGAGGATGATTTTGTAGTGGTGTTTGTTGACACTTGAGTGGAGGATTACTGTTCCTATTTCAATTGCGTGTACAATGGAGTTGTTGCCAAATTGGACTGGACATGCAGGGGAGAGTCTGGAGTACGTGGAGAACCAATTTCGATGAGGTACCATGTGTGATATTGCTCCGGAGTTGATAATAATGGTCTCCTCCGGCGAATTCTTGGGATTGGACGAGATGTAGGCCTGAATGCATTTGTATAAGGCATGATCTACATGAGCACTAGCTATGTTTGTCTTGTCTGGTGGTTTAATGTCCAGATTGGGATCTCCTTCTGCTGCATTCGCTTTCTCCTTTTTGTACTTCTCCTTTAGCTCCTGTGGCCACTACTTTGAACTCCAGCATTCCTCTGTACTGTGTCCATTGGTTTGGTGGTATTCACAGCACTATGTATTCTTCTTCTTTCACTCTCCTTTGGCATTGGTGGAGTGGGCAGAGTTGATTTTCACAGAGAGTTTTAGCCTTGTGTTTTTGGAGAGAATGCAGGTTTTGACAGAGTTGAAAGAGAGCTTGCTTTCGTCAATGGTGTTGATGACTGATGATGCGAAGGTACTCCACTCCAGAGTTTTGGGGAGCAAATGAAGGAGGATGAATGCAAGAATTTTGGGGTTGATGATGTATTTCATTCCTGCTAGTCGAGTCTCTAGTGTACAAATGGATGTGATGTGCTCAGAGATGTTGGATTTTCTGTCCCACTCTGATGCGAACAGTTGGCAATAGGAGTGGTAAGCAGAGGGGAGATCTGACTTTTGGTAGAGTTCTAGGAGTGCATCGTACAGGTCTTTGGCAGAGGTGTAGGACTCCGTGCAGAGAAGGATGGTGTCGCAGATATGATCCTGGATGATACCATGTGCTTTTTCATCTTGCTCAGTCCACTTTCAGATTTCATCTCCTGAGCTGATCATGACAGAGGTGGAGCTTTGGGGTTTTGTGGAGGTGGAGATGGAGGCACCAGTGGTTGGGCAGATGTCTGTGACAAGTACGATTTCGAGGACCTTTTTCCTGCGGAGTTTGGCAGAGATGTGTAGTTTCCATACTTGGAAATTTTTGGGTCCAAGTAGTGTAACGCTAAACGTGCCACGAAGGACGTTCGACTTATCTCAAGAGAGGCGGACGCTCACGAAGAGGTACCACAGCATCTCTCCTAGCAGGCTAAGTGCGAACCAAAGAAAATGGACAAAGGACATCGATGGACGTTGTGTCTCGAGGATGAAAAGATTCAGAGTTCAAGGACGAGGACAAGAGTCATAATGGAATTGTGCGCTAAGGATGAAGGATGTTGACTAGGATTTTGGGACGAAGGGACGACGGAGATCGACGTCGATAAGGAAGACTCAGAGGACTCGAGACTCGCTCGAGGACAGGAGATTGCTACGTTGTATTGCGTAGAATCAGTGTAAGGAGTAAAAGTACAGGGCGAGTGGTGTATAAGTATTCCTATCGTGAGAAGATGGAATGCTATGGAATGTGATGGAACAAGGGAACACATCGCCGTTGTGAGAGAAACGGCTGTGGAGTTAATCGTCCAATCAAAAGGGATTTACATAAGTGAGTCGATGTGAACAATGGAAATAAACGAGAATGAGACGAGCGATGGAAACAAGAAGGAACGAGACGAGGGAAAGAGAAGAAAAATCATAACAAGTAGAGTGGGACATTCCATGATTGAGGAGTTTTCAGAGGGCATCAGAGATGTGGTAACAATTACACTGTGTAAGCGGAGTTGTGCGAGGTCACAGAGTATTGTGCTAGTGTGTGCTAGTAGGGCTTATAACCTGTTAAAGTACTAAATAAGGCCAGCAATTGCCCAACTAAGGTAGGGTAAATACAAAGTGTCAAGTGATCAGAAGAGGTCTCACCTCAGACTGTGCTGCAAGTACAGAGCACAACTGAGGTGAGAGGGAGGAATTGAAAAGAATTAAATAGTGTTGAAGACAAGCATGCACTTAGCTCCGGAAAACTCTGGAGTGGAATAGGCAAAAATAGGTGTGCTGGATCAGGGAACATGAAAGGTGCAGTAGCACATGTTTGGAGGGACTAGGAGCACCACCAAGTGAATGACATGAGGTATGACTATACTATAATAGGTATAAGTAAGTCTGAAAGCAGTAGAGTGAGAAATGGAAGAAAAATGTCCAGAGTTAGCACCTGTATAACTCCAGAGTCATACTTTGACAAGATATTGTTGCCATTCTTCGAGTGCGAGGATGACAGCTAGGAGTTCTCAGTTGTAGATATCATAGTTTCATTCTGCAGGGGAGAATGTTTTCAAGAAGTAAGTGCAGGGATGGAGGTTGCCATTGATGTCAGTCTGAAGGAGTACTGCTCCAGAGGTGATCAGGAAGGCATTGGTCATGATGGAAAATGGTCGAGATGTGTCAGAAAGGGTGAGGACTAGGGCCGAGCAAAACTGAGTGATGAGGGAGTGGAAAGCAGTTTCTTGGAGGGGAGTCCATGACCAGGGTTCATTTTATGAGTGAGTAGAATGAGGGAGGTGACAATGTTAGAGAAAGTTTGGGATGAACTTTCGATAGAAGTTGGCAAAACCAAGGAAACTGTGGATTCCTTTGACAGATGTAGGGGATTTCCAGTCCTTAATGGCAGAAAGTTTTACTGGGACCATCTCAAGTCATCCTTGACCAATAATCATGCCAAGGTATTCCATTTGTGGGGTGTTGAGCAAACACTTGGAGAGTTTGAGGGAAAGTCCATGTTCTCTGAGATGTTGGAGAACTCTACAAGTGTGATCGTGGTGGAGTTTGATGTCATCCTTTGTATGAATGCCAAGGTCATCCATGTAGATCTTTAACCATCGCTCAGCTAGCATATCTGCAAAGATATGGTTCATGAAGGCTTGGAATGTCAGTGGAGCGTTGTTAAAACTGAAAAACATCATAGTAGGTTCGAAAAGTCCAAGTGGGGTAATGAACGCTGCTTTCCATTGGTCCTCTTCCTGAATTTGAATGTTGTTGTATCCCCATCATACGTCAAACTTGGTGAAAAGAGTTGACTCCTTCATGTCATCGATAAGATCAGAGATGAGAGGAAGGGGATATGTGTTTCAGATGGTGAACGAATTGAGATAACAATAGTCCTGACAGGGACAAAGCAAACTGTCTTTCTTGGATACAAAGAAGAAGGGAGAGGCTTGTGGTGACTTTGATGGGACAATGTGACCTGTTTTCAGATGTTCCTCGACAAAGAGATGGCAGGCCTCCTTCTCAGCTGGATTTAAAGAGTAAACTTTGGCAATTTTCAGGACAAAGGTTGGTTTGAGTTCGATGGTATGATTGTATGGTTGATGAGGCAGGAGAGTATTGAAGGTTTTCTCAGAGAACACATCTTTGTAGTCTCAGCACTAGGTTAGGATTTCACATTCTTGTTTGGCCGCTTGTTGAGCCAACTGGGTTGAGAGTGTTATTTTGTTAATTACATTCTGGGGCAGACTCTCATGAAGAGGTACCACAGCATCCCAGAATGGGGTTTCTTGGTTGATGCTCACCATTTTGGAGATCCAATCAATAGAGGGATTCCATTGTTTGAGCCAAGGCATACCTAGGATGATTTGTTGCTTGCCAAGGGTGACAACCATGAGATCTAGATGATTGATGAAGGAGGAGAATTGAGCATTTACTCGGATTTTATACTTGATTGCTCCTTTCTTGTTTGAGGAGCCATCCACATTATAAGCCATGAGAGGTTTAGAGAGAGGTTTGATTCCTATATGAAGGGCAGGGACAAGACTGGGATCAATGAAATTGCAGGTTGCTCCACAGTCAACAAGAGTGACAGTTTTGATGATTTTTGAACCAACTTGTAAGCAAACAGGCAAACGAAGAGTTCTTTCATTTGGTAATCCTACAAGTATGTTGGGGAGAGAAGACATTGACACATCCTCCCCATTCAAAAATCCTGGACAGTAAGGCTGGTGACCTTTTCATCCAAAGGTTCTTCTTTGTTCTCAAAGCACATCTTCAAGACTTGGAGAATTTCACTTTCATCCTTTCCAGAGGTGTGAAGTTGGTTTACATAAGCATCAAAGCTGGGAGTAGGCTTAGAAGGTTTGGAGGCTGGACTGAAAGCAGCAGAAGTTTCAGTGGTTCTAATGCTCTGGGGGTGGGGAGATGAGGTTTTAGTGCCTTCACACTGAGTGGCACTGTAGCCTTTCTTGTGACAATGGAAGCAATGGCCCTCTTTGATACATTTGACGTGTTCTACTGGGGTGAGTTTCTTGATTTGGGTGGCATCAATGTCCATGGCGTTTGGGCCTTTGGAAGAGACAAGGAAGGAGGCATGACTACCTTTTCTCAAGGCATCAATGTGTCCTATCTGGGTATGGAACATTTTGGCTCTAGTAATCCATTCTTGGGAAGTAGTTGGGACATTGGTCATAGACAAAATCATGATGGTAATGCAGTGATCAAGTCCTTTGGTAAGGTGATCAATGAGGGTAGCTTCATCAGTGATCTGCGCATGAGTGGCAAGATTCTGGAAGTTGGTGATATACTGTTGGAAACCATTGTCCTTGGTAGTTTTAAAATTTCCCTGCTTCAGGTCTGAAAGCTTCTGACAAGCAGTGGTGCGGAGGTCAAAGAGGTAGAACGTTGTAGTAAAGTTGTTCTCAAAGACATCAAATGTCTTTTGATTGGCGGCGATGGCAGCATTAGCTAAGATGTCATACCATTTCTCAGAGAAAGGTACACCTCTACCCTTACTTAATTTGTTCAGGGTGGTCAGGATATAGGTGTAGTCTGTGTTGTATAAGTGGGCATTAATGGCAAAGTATGCTTTCATCACCTTCATCCATCAGGTGGCATCAGCCAGTTCTTCTGAGAAATTGGCTGGAAGAGTAGCTTTAAACTCAGCTCAAGGGACAGGAGGACCAGTTACAGGGGCAGGTGCTACCACAGGTGGGGGAGGAGGGGGAGGTGCAGGTGTGGGTGTGGGTGTGGCTCCAGCTCCAGACATTGTTGCTATGGGGACCTATGGTGGGGGTGTTAGGATCAAGGATTGCAAATGGGTTGTCACTACAGGTGGTGTAGGGGCTCAAGGAGGTGTGTTACTAGGTGATACTTTGATTGGTGAGCCAGGGGGCATCTAGGCCTGTGGTTCTTCTTCTGGGTCAGAGTCGAAGGCAGAGAAGGTGCCTTGGGAATGAAGGGATGGTAGTCTTGAACAAGGGGCAAACAATGGGGTTGCAGAGGTTGAAGGTCCAGGGATCCTTCCTGATCTAGGACTACTAGATCCTGGGGTCAATGACTGAGATAACGACAAGCAGTCGCCTGATGATTGCCCTAGGGCACAACCAAGAGCACAATTGAAGTGCGAAATGGTTGGGGGTGGGCCCTTCTCCTAGGTAGGAGGGGCAAAGGGTTACTCTGAATCTTTTGTAACATGAAGTGTACTCAAGAGAGTGTTCAACTTAATCCAAGAGAGGCGGATGCTCATGAAGAGGTACCACAGTGTCTCTCCTAGCAAGTTAAGTGCAAACTGAGGACAGAGGATGATGGACAATGATGAGGGAGCACACAGGTCTCAACGATCGCTTGAGGACAAAGAATGAGTACAACAAAGATCATAGATTCAGAGTAAAGAAATTACAAGTACATGACGATTGGTATATAAATGATTCTATTGTGAGAAGATAGAATGTGAAGGAACTTCATGGAGTATGGGGACACTAAGCTGTCATGAGAGAGATGACTGTGGAGGTTATCATTCAATAGAATCAAAGAGAGCAAGAAAGAAAGATGAGACTAGCTTGAGACATCCCAATGACGAAGAGATAATGTTCATAAATGTAGTGGAACATAAGTGGAAGAACTGCAATAGGGTGAAGGACATGAAGTGAGAGGACAGAGCAAAAAAGGAAGAAAATTGTAATACCCATCTACTCCCTCATTGTCCCCCCATTATATATATCCCTGCTCAAACATGTCATCTTCAGCACCACTATCCATCTCAAAGGACCCTCTGCTATTGCCCATCTGGCTAACAACCCAGTCATGATGACACAGGGGTGCACCACAATGGTGATCCCACAACTACCACCATCATGAAAACAGCAGTGGCAGGGTGACAAGGCAGTGTGGCCATGTGCCTACCACCACCTGGATGGCAAGTTGGTGGTACCACACCCCCTCTATGCTGACAGCTGCCCACAAATAACAAGGTGCAATGGCATTACCATGCACACCATAGTGACAAGGATGAAGAGGATGGGGGCACCACAGCCAACCACCTGCAATGGAGTGGCAAGGGGGTGTCTCCCTTATGGTGACAATGACAGGGCACCTACAGTGCTCCCACCACTACGACAACGAGGGTAGGGGCATGCAATGGCATGCCCACCACCACATTGATAACAACACATGATGGCAGTGCCACAATATATCATCACAATTGATGGTGGCAAGGGCCAACCCATGTATGGTACCAGTTGGCAGGTGCTGGTGTTAAGTGGGTATGGGTACAGGTTGAACCTGCAGTTACTGTATCCATCTCTAGTTGTAGATACACTTAGGCCTACCACTATCTTAAATATTTGCCTTAGAGCTTTTTGCTGTGCAGCTATGTAGGACAATTTAAGTTCTGTTGAAGCCAAAAGAAGTGCTGTGGCACTGCCACTGGTTGCTTGTGTAGCTCTGAAATAGTATAGAGCTACATTGCTATGGTGCTTGCACCCTTGTGGGCTACTCATGTCTGTGGAATATCTTGTGTGACAGGTCAGGTTGGCTAGGGTGCTTTGGATATCCCTGGCCCTATATACTCCTTTGGGCAAACTTGAAAATCACATAATATTATGAAATGCTACTGGCAACTTTGGACAGTGTAGGGGTTTTGGTGTTTTACTGATGAAAGGCACAACAACATATTCAGGCAAGGGTTTACCCTCTAACCCCAGTCAAATGGTTCTATGATAAGAGGACCAGAATGGACCAAGAGATCATGGGTCCCATCCACCTCTTCAATACCCCAGAGAGCATCTGCACTCTCTTTGTGACTGCACACACAGAGGTCAAAGATGACAAGAGCAAGCATGCTCTTCAACAATGCCAGGATCTTGTGGCTTTTCTCCACTTCTGGAGGAAGCACAAGAACCTTGAGGTCAGCAAGCTCATGCACACTATGATGACAGGATGGAGGGCTTCTACACAAGCTCTTGAAAAGGCCAAGAAGTGGACCCAGGTGTACCAGGAGCATGCACTCAATCCCCAAGTGCCTCTTGCTGTCACTAGTCCTCCTCCCCCTATCGTCATCCAGGCATTGCAACAACATCTTGTTACCACTGAGGATGTTGTCAAGATGATGTCCTATGTTCCCATCATCTGACCTGTGAGCTCATACCCTGGGCCATCACATTAATCTGCACCTGCATCTTCACCTGCACCTGTCCCCGCTGTACAACAGGACAACACCCAGACCCGCTTAACCCATTCTGGGCCAATAATTCTCGACAAGAAAAAACCATTCTTGCCAAGGGATCACCCTCCCCTCAGTGCATCTGTAGACCGATGGAGTGCATACATTGAGTGGTATCAGGGTGCTTGCCTGACTGGCAAAACAAGGGAAGCTCTGGGAAGGATCTTCCCTGGAGTCACAGGACTCCCCACAATTCCTGACAATCTCTACTCACCCTTGAGTATGCCACACATACAACAAGTGCATGATCTGCTACTCCTGGAGAACTATGCTCCAGTCAAAAGAACTAGCTTCAATTACAAAGTCTGGTTGTGCAGACTGGTCTGCTTGTTCCTGGTGCTGGGGCAGTACCAACATCTCCTTGAGGAGGTGGATGTTATACCCTCCTCTTCCCAGCATGTGTCATGGCATTAGGTGTTCACTCGTGATGCCATGGTTGGTGACATTACAGTGTACTTAGCTGCAAATGGGATTCTTGTGTGCCAAGCAGATGACACATACATGTGGGCAAGACAAGCAGCCTGCCAAATGCTGAACTGTGTGGATAACAGCAGGGGTGACTCCAATACCATGGAGGTGTATACCCCCATAAGGAATGACCTCAATAATGGGGTCAACAACTGTGCTTATACATGCACCCTTGAGTACTACAAGAGGGAAGCAAAGCAGGTTGGTGTCCACCCTGATGAGGTCATGACCTTGTTGCTGCATGACAGTGCAAGGCTCACTCTGGCCGAGTATGGTCAACTGCATGATGCAGTATTGCGCTACAGCCTGATTAGGGCATTGGTCCATGATGCCCCTGATGCATCTGGCAGCACAATGGCTGTTGACTCAGTCAATGAGGTCCCAGTTAAGGAGACCTTGGGTGAGGAGGGCAAGTTGCTCTCATATGTGTTACCAGGGTGCATATAGGCAATATGGGCCCTTTGTTTTCCAAGGAACATAGTTTCTCAAAATTATATAAGTATGCTTCATTTCAGACTTGCAGGAACTATTTTCCCTTATCACATTTTCCTTTCTGGAAATCTAATCTTCCAATATACCATCACTTCATCTTGTTCATAGTATAGTGGTTAATATATTTTCATTTCATTTCTATTTAAGTTGTACTAATACAAGCCCCTAATAGGCTCTAATCAGGGAGGGTGTAAGGGGACCAATAGGGTCCCCCCTATTCTACTTGACTACTGACATTATGCACATGTAGTGCATGCTTATGTAATGGTTACTGTAGTTAGCCATTTGACACTTGATGCCAAATGGCTGTAGTATAAATTGTAAGTAGATCTCACTCTTATAGAGTAATCTTTTTACCCTGCATCCTGTACCTGCTCACTGCATAATAAACACAGTTCACACTAGTTGTGTGACAAGAGCACCACAGCATCTAACCAAGGAGATTACAACCCCTTACACAAGGGTTCAAGGTAGTTGCTTATCTCTGTAACAAGAACACTGCCTTTCACTGCAGTGGAATCAAAGGGGTCAAGGATTTGAGAAGCACCTCTTGTTTAGAGGAAGGTACAAGTTCTCTGTAAGGAGCATGAGGGAGATGATGGAAGTACGAGGGCAAGATTGAGGAGGTCTAACTTAGGGTACAGAGTCTGTACTCAAGGGTTTATATACTGAGTAGAACAAACAAAGGTAAACATAGGGTGAGTCATGAGTTATAAGACAAATGAGTCACAATGTACAAGAGAAATAGAAAGATGAGTCATGAAGGGATAAACCTGATGATGAGCAAGTGTGATGGAACTGGAGGGGTGAGTCATCAGGGAAAAGAAACATGTCTGTGTACACAAATATCCAAGAAAGGAATCAAGCAAAAGAAAATGTAACATTACCCCCATATCAGAGTCTTGACTCTGATGAAGACAATTAGAAATCATCCCTGATAGGGGATCCAGTGATGCTGTCCAAAGCTGTCTGATCCCAGACATCCTCATAGTCTATGAGAGAAGGGGGACAAGGAGAAGCACTGCAACAATGGTTATAACAAGGAGGTCTCCCTCTGGTGGTGATGTGGGCAGTTCATTGACAATGATAGGTGGATGAGGTAGAGGATCTTGAAGACATAGGTAGTAAGGATGGAGTGGGGGAAGTCCTAGGGCTAAATGTAGTAGCTCCTCTGACAATATAAGGGCAGTCTGCTTGGATATGGCCAGGGTGAATGTGAAGACAAAAAGGACGTTGGTATTCAGGACAGTCAACATGTTGGTGTCCTAGATGTCAGCAGGAGAAACAAGCTCTGGAGTACCTTGGATCCTCAGGTCTGAGGGGATGGTCTCAGATGCCTTCCCTTCTGATGTGCTCCCTGACCAAAGTGGCCCAGAAGGCAGCATTTTCTTTGACAGACAGGAGAGCAGAGAAGGCTTCAGGAGTAGGAGGAGATGGGACAATCTGAGGGACAGGAGGGGGTACTGGTTGTGGAGGAGATGGTGGTGTAGAGGTTTCTAACAGATGTTGTTGGGAAGCAGCTAGCTCTCAAAGATATCATCACAGGTCTTCACAGAATTCATTATACCCCATCTGGAAAGCCAAAGTAGCAGCAGAACAACAGATAGTGGTCTGAATGGCTCAAGAACTGGTGACCACACTGTTTGGCCAATTAGGGGACTCTAGATCAATGATAGAGAGTAATTCATTTTGTTGAAGGATAAATGTGAGAACAGCAAATGGGGAGTCAAGGTCTATGTAGTGCTCAATGGGGCTAGCTAGCCAGAGGTCATTGATGTATTCCAGAAGGGTGGTTTCATAGGTCTGCAAGGGTTCTGGTGTGAAGTCAATGGGCATAGCTGTGAATGTCAATGGAGACTACAGCAAAGAGGTCTAAGGACCCAGAAGGCAGGGGCACAGGGACTTGTCTTCAGTGGCAAGGGATGTGTGCCAAACATAAGGTTGTGAGGGAGAAGGAGTTGGAGAGCTGGGGACTCCTGGAGTGGGAGCAACAAAAGACAAAGTGTCAAAATATGAACTCCAGTCATCTCTGGACCTCCTGCAGACAAACTCTGGACTCTTCTCACTTCCTTCCTACTATACCTCATTCGGACTTATTATAGTATAGTCAGACATTGTGTCAATCACCCGGTGGCACTCCTATTCCCTCCAGGGCATGCACTACTGTGCCTTTGCCATTTCCTTACACAGTACACCTATTTTTGCCTGCTCCACTCTGGAGTTGTTCAGAGTTAAGTGAGCATATGTCTCAACACAATTTATTCCTTTGAACCTCTACTCTCACCTAAGTTGTGCTCTATACTTAGTAGCACAGTCTGAGGTGAGACTTCCTACTTACTGCATTGACATCATGTATTTAACTTGTCATTAGTTGGGCCTTGCTGCCCCTATCTTAGACACTTTAAGCAAAAACACTCCGTGACCTCACACAACTCTGCTCATACAATGTAATCACTGTCATATCCCAACCACAACTCCAATGCCCTCCAAGACTTCCTCCTCAATTGTCAAGTGCCCAACTCTAGTTGGACCTGAAAACTTCCAAGTATGGAAACTGCATATCTCTGCCAAACTCCATAGGGAAAAGGTCCTCAGAGTCATACTTGGTACAGATGTCTGCCCAACCACTGATATCTCCATCTCCATCTCCACTAAACCCCAAAGCTCCACATCCACCATGATCAGCTAAGGAGACAAAGTCTGAAAGTGGACTGAGCAAGATAAAAAGGCACACAGTATCATCCAGGATCACATCTGCAATGTGATCTTTCTCCAAACAGAGTCCCACACCTCTGCCAAGGACTTGTATGACACACTCTTAGAACTTTACCAGAAGTTGGACCTCCCCTCTGCTTACCACTCCTATTGCCAGCTATTTGCTTTGGAGTGGGATGGAAAATCTGACATCTTCAAGCACATTGCATCTATCCACACTGTCATATGCTGTCCAACTCCTGTCAACTCCAGTCAACTCCAGACCATCTCTGGTATGATCTCCTCAGATATGCATCATCTGACTTCCAGACCATGTGACCTTATCTCATTTAGATTAGATTAGCTTATGTAACAAAACTGCGCACCACTCCAGTCATCTGTATACCCAGTGCACAGCTCCAGCTTTCACTTATCTATTCATCTGTCTTACTCAGTACCTTAGTCTTCAACATTCTGTCTTATTCATCCATAGTTAATTCCCATGCATCTCCAAGTATAAATATTCTGTAGTGTACTATGTTGTACTTTTGTCAGAATATCAACTAGAACTCCTCCAAACTCCTGATCCCCTTAACTCCTGAACTCCTGAACATCTTCTCATCTCCTAACTCCTAACTCCTGAACTCTGCTTTTCAGGGTCCTAAACCTACACAAGGGCGCAACACATAAGTCCTGCACCAAGACCCACCCCTCTGCACCTCCACATCTCTGCATCTTCAACTCTCTGACCCCTAATTCAGGAGAAAGAAGGACTGGTTCTGACACACACTCTGGAGACTCAACTAGCAGGGATGAAATACATCATCAACCCCAAAATCCTTGCATTCATCCACCTCCACTTGCTTCCAAAAACTCCAGAGTGGAGCACTTTTGCATTGTTGGTTATCAACACTATTGACAAAAGCAAGCTCTCATTCAACTCCATCAAGACCCACATTCTCTCCAAAAACACCAGACTGAATCTCTCCACCAAGTCTGACTCCACTCACTCCACTAATGCCAAAGGAGAATGGAAGAAGAAAAGCACAAAGTATTGCAAGTACCACCAGACTAGCAGATATAGGTCTAGAGCATAGGGTTGAGGGCCAGCACTTATGGTCTAGCCTGGCTATAGGCCTTCAAGCACATATCGTCCATATGTTTGTAGTCATGTGATCTGCATAAGGAAAATCATAGGGGCAAAAGTACACTGCATAACAGACACAGCCTTTTTGTACCAATCATCAATGGCAGCAGGGACAGTATCCATCTGAATGATTCATTTCATTAAAGGGAAAGGGACCCCAGAGGTGTAGTAGTTGATCAGGACATTCTGATCAGTGATCCCAGCAATGGTGACTTGATTCTGGAACCTAGCATTGTAGTTGGTAATAGAGGGGACATAGTTGTTAGAGTACCTAAAATAGAGACAACAAGGCCCAACTAAAGTAGAGTAAATCATGATGACAATGTAATGAAAGAATCCTCACCTCAGACTGTGCTCCTAAGACAGTGCACAACTGAGGTAAGGGAAGGGAATTGAAAGAATAAATAGTGTTGAAGACATGTACTCACTTAACTCTGGACAACTCCAGAGTAGAGCAAGTGAGAATAGGCAAGCTAAGATAAGAAACAGTAAAGGTGCAGCAGCGCATGTCTGGAGGGAGTAGGAAACACCACCAAGTGATTGACAAAATGTTTAACTATACTGCAATAAGGTAGAGTGAGTCCAGATCAAATATAATAGGAAACAAGTGAGAAACATCTGGAGTTGGTGCCACAGGAGTTCTGGAGATGAGTTTATACTTTAACAATAGTTCCCTTTCTTATCCTTGGTCATATGAGTAGTGGAGAGCCAGGCAATGGCATTCCTAGTGGTGTCATGGTGTTTGAATGCCAACTTGAATTTTGTGACAAACTTAGCAAAAGTTCTCAAGGTTTGCACAGTCAAGGCTTGGTCCCTAAAAGTGTCAGCCCAGATTCAGGCAGATCCCTTGGTCATGTAGGACAAGGCAAGGGTGAGCTTCTTTAGATCAGAATTGTAGATGTCCTTGTTGACCTCTGCATAGAATTGTACTGAGTGGAGCCATTGGATAGACTTGAAGTAGTCTCCATCAAAGGAGTCCAGTATGTTGAGACAAAGTTCAGTGGGTCTAGAGGTCATAGGGTTTGACTTAGATTTCACAGGGGTGGAAGGGGTGGCAGTAGAAATTGTGGCTGTGGCAATCATGGGAAGGGATATGGAGGAAGTCAACAGAGTGGGGTGTGAGACTTGTTGAGGAAGAGGAAGTGGTTCATCATCAGGAAAGGTGGTGGAGTGATGGAGTTGATCTGCAAGGGCAGCAACATGTTCCTGTTCTAGGAAGTGGGTAATGGGGTCGTCAGTCTCAAGAGTTTCAGAAGTGTCTTTGAAGAGACCAGGAAGTTCTTTCTCTGTCTCAGAGTCACTGAAGTCAGGAGTGGTACTTTGTCTTTCCAAATGGGGGTCAACAGGTTTAGAGGTGTTCAAGAGGTGTTCAAGAGGTCGATTGGTCAACAACTAGGGTTGCCTGACAGAAGGGGGCCTGAAGGATAAAATGGTTGTGATTTACACAAGAGTAATTGTAAAGGGCAAGTTAGACCTTTTGTTACACTTGGCCCAGGTAAGGTTGAGCATAGCCTCAAGAGTCAAGGGTTCAAGGTAGTTGCTTGTCTCTGCAACAAGAACACTGCCTTTCACTGCAGTGGGATCAAAGGGGTCAAGGGTTCAAGGAGCACCTCTTATTTAGAGGAAGGTGCAAGTTTTTTGTAAGAAGTATAAGAGAGATGATGGAAGTACAAGGTTAAGATTGAGGAGGTCTAACTTAGGGTACAGAGTCTGTACTCAAGGGTTTATATACTGAGTAGAACAAACAAAGGTAAACATAGAGTGAGTCATGAGTTGTAAGATGAATAAGTCACAATGTGTGAGAGAAACAGAAAGATGAGTCATGGAGGGATAAACCTAATGACAAGCAAGTGCAATGGAATCAGAGGGGTGAGTCATCAGGGAAAAGAAATGTGTCTGTGTACATGAATATCCAAGAAAACAAACAAACAAAAGAAAATGTAGCATATCCTAGTACCTCATTTTCATGCATTCCATATGTTGTTGTGTTAATAAAACATTGCACAATGGTCTTGGGATCCCATAAATTGAATGGCAGGTGTGTACATGCATTCCAAAAAGGTCCATCACATTAGAATGTGCATGTACTCAATCCTCCATTTATAACACAAGAAAAGGCAAAATGTGAGAAAAGCAAAACAATAGTTGTTTCCCAGTACCTATGGAAGGGGAAATATGCTGAAATGATTGCAATGCAATTCATATGTAAGCTACATAGCACAGAAACAATGTCAAAACTCTTGGTAGAGCACTATAAGTGATTTCAGGATCAGGAGGGGATACTATCCTAACATCAGAGGATGTTATCTGGGTTCCTTGAGTTGCTTATATGTTGTAGATATATATAAAGGCTACTTGGGACTAAATTTACTAAGTGAGATTCTCAAAGGGTCAAAAATGCGAACATGTTTTGTGTTTTATCCCTATTTCTATTAAAAGACTACCACAACACATTTGATGCTCTTTGAAGCGCTCAGATAGATTGTTATGAGTGTATATATGTCATACAAGCATGCTAGACATGTATATAATTAAGGGGAAAGGCATGGCAGAGTGGAAAACATTGTGTAATACAAAGGTAGCAAAGTGCCATGTCAAAGATAACCAAATATGAGTGGCCGCATTTGACACTATTATGTAATCACTGAAGCGGTCCTTTTATGACACAAGTATGTCATATGTGGAGAACCTTATGTTAACATGCCAATCTTTGGCATATAACACTATCTGTCAGCATTTATGTTATATGTCAATCTTATGACAAATGACACTATTTATTATCCTAATGGGTTCTATAAACAACTTTAGGTCACATGTCAATTCTATGGCAAGTGTCAATATCTGTCATCCCATATATTATGTGGGATGTCCCAGAGGCAAGTAAATGAGATGCTGGAATATCCAGAAAGATAGTCAGCAGAGCACTGGGATATTCCATAGGAGAATAAATGAAGTACTGGGATATCCCAGAGAAGACAAACAGGATTTCTCATAGAGGAGTAAATGAGATACTGGTATATCCCATAGGAGAGTAAATAAGATACTGGAATATCCCACAGAAGATAAATAAGGCACATGAGATAACCCAGAAAAGACAAATAAAATAGATGAGATATCTTAGATATAAAATAGACTGATGATCTGATACCATGTTCTAATAAAAGACACAAATATAATGGATTATGTGTAAGTACTACATCTATAAAGGACCCCTGA
>JBBPTV010000530.1:0-19767 GCA_038094275.1 Tubosaeta brunneosetosa | reverse complement strand
AGCGTCCAAGGTCTGTAGCCTGCGATGTCGTACGCACCATACCCTTGTCCAAGCTAGCGTCAGGATCCCTACTTTGCGAGGATGACTTTTGACTCTTCCTCCTCCCCGCTCGCACTACCGCTTCCTCCTCTTCATCATAATTTTCCAGACGCGCGTTCCGATACCGGATCAACAGATGGTATACTCCCTTTTGCCAATTCGGCGCTTCGCTCCTGAGCGCCTCGAGTATGTCCTCTTCCGGCGTACCATGCCACAGTGTTTTCAAGTTCGCGAAAATATCCTGGTCGACCTCCTCCGTTCTCCCAATCGGCTTAGCCAGCGCATCCAGATCAGGCATATCCCTACTCGCCGCCTTGGGTTCTTTCGTCACGAAAAACGGGTGCACCAAGATCTCGGGCATCGTGATCCGCTTCTCCACGTCTCGCTGCAACATGCGCTCAATGAGGTCCTTGGCGTCTGGCCCGATCCCGCTCGGCATCTCATACCGCCCACTCTTGACCTTGTCCAACAACGTCCCCAAGTCCTCGTCGTCAAACGGAAGTCGCCCCGCCAACAGCGCGAACAAAATCACCCCGCACGACCAGATATCCGACGCGCGCCCGTCGTAGGCGCGCCCCATGATCACCTCGGGGGCCGCGTAGTGCGGGCTCCCGCACGCCGTCTGCAGCAAGCCCTCGCGCGCGCCCGTCTGCCACGCCGCCATGCCGAAATCGGCCACCTTGATGTTCCCCGCGCGGTCCATGAGCAGGTTCTCCGGCTTCAGATCTCGGTGGGCGACGCCGAAGCGATGGCAGTAGTCCACCGCGGCGATGATCTGCTGGAAGCACGCGAGCGCCTCTGGCGGGGCGAGCCGTCCGCGCGTGCAGAGGTAGTCAAAGAGCTCCCCGCCCTCGACGTACTCGAGGATGAGGTAGAGCTCGGACGAGGTCTCCCAGACGTCGTAGAGGTGCATGACGTTGGGGTGCTCGATGAGCTTCATGATGACGATTTCGCGCTCGATGCTGAGGAGCATGTGCTCGGGCGTGTCGGCGGGGCGGGCGAGCGTGGTGCTGTTGAGCAAGTGGTGTTTGGAGACGATCTTGACCGCGGCGTATTGACCTGTCTTGGTGTGCCTGGCGATGCGGACGCGACCTGCCGGGCAGATGAGCCTGTCCGTTTGAGGATGTTTGCAACGACAGACCTGAGCTGCCCTTCCCGATTGTTCTGCCGACTTTCCAAAGGCCTATCATCTTGGGATCATCCTCGCTACGGTGCTTGCGTGGTAGCCTCGGGTATTCTTCATCAGACATGTATATAGGGGATGAGGGGGAGACAGTGAAAAGAAGTCAAGGATAAGATTGAGGCATCACCAGTCTCCACGCCAGCGAGAGGCTGACAATTCCGGTGGGCTGACAGGGGCTAATTCACCCAAACTGGGCTACAAATAACATCACACAAACCGGGACCAAAAAAGAGAACGAAGACGCAAAGCATTCAAGTAAATCCACGACAAAGTAAGTCCATATCTAACACCCGCCCGTCATGCAGACCCAGTCAGCCCAGGAGGAAATCCCGAGAAGTCGACTTGATCTTGTATTGCTTGACCAGCAAGCGTAAACGACACTCGTAGTCGTAGTCGCACGCTCGACTTTGGTCAAAAAGCGTACGTCAGTTCGTGGTCGAGATATGTTTACGCGACCTACCCCTGGTGGAGCGACCACACGCATTTGTTGCGATTCTGTCGCTCCGGGCTGCACGTCTGGACTTGACATGGGAAGCATCTGTAGCTGCTGCGACTGCATTCCATCGGGCCCGATCAGACACTACCGTTTACTTTTGACTCATAAACTTACCTTTGGCACAGCGGCCTGGAAATGTAAGCCTGTGGCCGTGTTCGTGCCCGAGACCTGGAACCGGGCCATGATGTTCACGACACCTGGACGTGTCGCAGAGGTTTGGGGTGTTAATGTTATCTTAAGTTCATTCTTCTCATATGCGGTGTACGACGTCAATCGTGGCGCCGCCGACGGCTGTTGTGCTGGTGGTATTTGTGCTTGCACAGGGGACTGTCCCTCTGTTTGAGTTAACGAGAACAACGGCGACGATGCAGATACGGGTGTCGCCTGGGGGATCGGACTTGGTGAAGCATCAAAGAGACCAAGAATGTCCTGTATGCTGTTTTTCTGTGGTTGCGGCGAGATGGATGACGTTGGTCGAGGTGAGGCGGCCGTATTGGTAGGTGTATTACTACCGAATATTTCAGCAAGGAGATCTTGATTATTTTGAACCGTTTGTCCATTCGGTTGGGGTGTTGGAGAAGTAATATCGTCTCCAAGGAGATCAGCCTGGTATGTTCTGTAAACACGTAATAATCAAAGAAAGGGTGAAACGTGCCTCTTTCCCACCCTTCGTAGGGCCTACTGGTTTGTTTTCACTGACTATTGAAATCGAACTGGTGAGCGTACGAACAGGTGCTGAACACCGACAAGACATACCAACTCCCATTATAGTCGCCTTTAGTTCTGGTGGTGGCATTCGCTCAAGTACCCCGACTTTGAGATCGCCCAATGTAAACAGGCTCGCAAACTCCACTGCACGCTGTTGCAACTCGAGCTCGGGGTTTGTCGTATATTGGGAGAGCACGTCTACGATCCGTGCTTGTTGAGGTGGAGTGGTGGTATGGCGGGAGGCCATCTTTGTGATTGCACCGAGGACGAATTGGCGAATCAAGTGGTTGGTATAAGGTGAATCTAGTGCTAAAAAGAGGAGGTCAAGGATGTCCTTGTCGGTCGCCTGCAAAAAAACGTAAATTAAAACAGTAAATTTGCTAGCGGGCGTGGTAATGACATTTTGGGGTTGCTCTTCGTCAATGACGCCGCCTTCAAGAAGAACCTCGCTGTATTCACCGATGACCCAAACTGCAGCAAGTGTAAGCGATTCTTGCGAGAGGTCAGCTTGGAGGGCAGTGTACAATTTGGAGGCCGTGTAGGCTTGCAACTCAGGGGTATGTGCGACAAGTCGGATGAATGCCGATAATATTTCCTCTCTGACAAAATTTCCGGCCTGAAATTCGTCAGCATTTGACTGCACGATTCAAGCATGGTGGTACTCACAAGCTTCAACGACCTCAGCACAGTATCAATGTGCCATCTCTTGTTCGGAGCAAATCGTTCGGCGGCAAGTGAGATTTGAGTGGTCATCCCTGTCTTGAACTCATCGTCCGCGACTTCAAGGAAGGCCAGAAGCTCCCGTACGAGAATACGGACATTTTGTTCATTAATGAGAGCGTACGAGAGTTCAAGAGCACGCCGTCGAATTGAAATATCACCATCACGGAGACAATCGAGGATGATGTTACGGTGGCGCTGTACAGCACTCGTGTCCATAGAAACAACCTTGTTGAGTGTGTTGAGGGCCACATACCTATGAGAGGCGTGAGCTGAATAGAATGAGTGAGGATGGTCAAGGTACCGAATATTGTTATCACGATTACTGAGGAATTTTCCAAGGATATTAATCGCCATGACACGGAGGCCGCTGTCTGCCTCGATATCAAGGACAGCGAGGACGGTTTCGTAAAGGATCGAGTTCCCGACGTTCTTCGTAGAGTCGGTATTTGTGGCGATCTGAATGATTGAGAAAGCGAGGAGCGGAAGGGTGAGGCCTTGCATACCTGTGCAAGGATGTCGTTCATGGTTTCACTCGCTCTGGCATCGCCCCGACCGAGGAAGCGAAGCAGCCGAAGCACCTTGACCTGTAAAAATGGATCGGTTATGCCTGATACATCGTGTTCAGGACTATAACCAGTTGTGGCCAATGCCTTCATATTGCGGACGAGAAGAGGAACGACCTGTGTGGATGAATATCAGGGCCTGTAAGCAGCCGCAAATGGAGATAAACATTTCTGAATTCGTTCAGACAATTTTCGTCTTGTTGACACATTTCAGACACAAGGGTGGTTGCAGCCAGGAGTACACCATGATTACGATCGGTGAGAAGGTTCTTGGCCTTCGCGATGAAGTGATCAGAGAGCTCGGGAACTTTTTTAATAATTCGCAAGGCGCAAAGGGCGGCCTGAAAAGAAACATGAATGAAGGCGAAATAGGAAGAGATGGTCTCGTGCCTTTTTGCGAATATAAGTATTGCTTGAGCCGAGTAGTTTCTCGATCTCATTTGCGAGATCGCGTGACATTTCTTCAGATGCTATATTCGCGAATGTGCACAAACCGAGGCCTACTACGTACATATTGGAGTGGTTCAAGTCGCTGCCTCACCGGTTAGATCAAGGCGTAGCTCCGAGAGGGAAAGAGCAGACTTTTTCAGCGAGTTTGTGACGAGGGTGAGTACTTCTTGGCTTTCGTCAAGGAGGAGCATGATGCCGAGATATCCAAGACGTTTATCGGTAAAGCGGGGACCTGCGACAAGCTTAAGACACTCGATCTGGCCAAAGTGTGCGGGTGAACCGAGCATGTGTATATAGAGGAGCTTTGCGATGTTGTGGTAACGAGCATACGAGTCTTCCTCCCTGAAGGACGCTCGGATGGCAGCGGACTCCTGCTGGATGAGTGCGCGTTCGTCTGCGACGGTCTTGGCTGGGTTAGTGGTGCGGTCGGCGATGGATGACAAGCACGGACCTTGCATGCTCGTATTCCCTTGATCAACGCTGTCGTAGACGATGAGCAGCGAGCCCAACGCGGCAGACGATGAGCGCACCTTTGAGATTATGATACACCATGACTGCAATCCACAAGCTCAGAAGTGTGACTAGTGTGACGACTAGTGGGAGCGTGACAGGGTCCTTGTTTTCTCGTCGACACTGACGACGACGAGCGCGTCTTTTTTTCTTTCTTTTCCTTCATTATTCTCTCGTATTCTATGACTGAGCCTACCGCGAAACCAACCCCCGTTTCTCCCATTTCTCAGGTGTTGCAGTCGATAGGACTCAGCAGAGATGACTTTGTACGACACAGCGACCACATGCGCCAATTCCTCACACGGCACGACCCAAGTGCGACATCATTCCCCGCTGATTCACAGGAAAATCCAGTTGGATCCTCCAGGACGCGCTCTGTTTCGCGTTCAAACCCGCCAGCGCGCTCACAGACGCCGTCTCCGTCCACGCCCGTGAAATCGGAGCCTGTAGAGCCTGCTATGCCCATTAGGCAGATGGACAGTATGGAAATGATCCTCGAGCGCAAGAGTCGCCAGGCGAAACGCGATAAGAAGTCAAAGACTAAAGATCGCCCACCACCATCACCATCGCCAGTCCACCCGTCCTTTAGTCTCGATGCCTTCATGCAATCACGCGACTCACGACGCGTTCCAGACTCAGATCAGTCGGATTCATCGAGTAGCATCGCCCAACAGGTTCGTCGTGTCCACCGCCACATCGTCATTGACGATATATCCCCTGATAGGACGCACCCCCCAAAAATACCGTTTCGGTTCCCCCTGTTACACCACAACATAGAAAGTACTACAGAGATTATGACTCTATAGAACCTCCTTCGCGTCAAAAGAAGGTCCCTCGCTCTCCCCTTGCTCGCTTTCTTCACATTAACCTCTTCACAGGCCTCTTTTGTTCCACCCCTCTCACCCACTCCGACGCGTTCTCGCACAGGGAGCATGCCTGCTCAAGCGCACTCCGCATCAAATGACGCGGATCTTTTGACTCCACGTCGAAAAAACTACTACAAGTCGCCTCTCCCTTCCTCTTCTCCTCCACGCTCATCTCCCTTTGCGACACCTTCCACGAAGCGCATCGTTAATATTGTATCATCGCCAGGCCCCATGGCCCCTCTTCCAGATGAAGATGAATATGACACACTACCCTACAAACTTCCACCTGGACCCTATTCAAAGAGAAAGCCAGATTTGTCCTATGCCGCGCTAATCGGTCAGGCGGTTCTCTCTTCCCCCGAGCACAGGCTCACCCTACAAGAGATTTACGACTGGATTACGATCGTCTATCCATATTTTCAGAGAAATGAAACCACTTGGATGAACTCCATCCGCCACGTGCTCTCCACAACAGTCTGTTTCCGCAAAGTGCCGCGCGATCGCAGCCTTGGTCGGACACAGTGGGCGATCTGGGACTGTGATCTCGAATGTTTCGCCAACGGAAACTTTAGGAAAGAATTTTGCGCCGAATATAAACAAGCAGCAGCAAAGAAACCCCCGCCAAAGAAGCGTCCTGCAGAGGATATTCTACCGGGACGCAAAGTGAAACGCCCAAAGAAGGAACTTGTTCCCTCTGCTGAAATGAGCTCCCCTGCTGGGCCGACTATGGCCCCTCCCCCGTTTCCGGGTTCAATGTTACCTCCACTTGTTACCTCCACCCACTTCCTACCCATCTTCCCCCCATATCCATCAGCACATCACCAGCCGTATTATGAACGATGCGCGCAACTGCCTGCAGAAGTCATTTTTCCTCCACTTCCGCCCACTTCACACTATGCTCGTATTACGTCTGGAACCGCAGGATTTCCTTCTCTTCCTCCTTCGTCGGTGGTCAAGAGACAGGATGAATCCCAGACATCGCCCGTACCCCCTCCTTCATCCCTTCCTGAACTTATTCCAAATAATGGCTCTTCCTCTAGCCCTCAGCTTCTCTCGGATGACCATCCACAGACAGATACTGTGGATGCACACATTCACTCAACATCACCGCTCGTATCGGCCGCTATGCCACTCCAAGAGCCTGTAATCGACAAGGGTAAGCAAAAGGAGAGCCTCACACCTCACAAGACGCCACCAAAGGTAGGTTTTCTGTCATCAGTCTGCCATCTCTATTACATTACCTTCCAGAAGTCACGCCCTCTACCACTTATGCCGGCATCTCCTACGCTCGATCGCCGCACAAAGCGGAGGAAGCCATCCGCTCATCAACTACCTCCTCCCCTTCCTGCCCTTGTTCCGGAGCCCACATCAACAGCGGAGACTGCCTCGCATCCTCGCCCATCAACTCCCCCAGCACGCCCCAGCACGCCCCCCCGCAACCATGGTGCAGCCAACACCGCCCACCTCTCCCCCATACGCACCCCGCTGTCCCACAAGGGCCTCCGCATGACGCCCAATGCTAGCCTCGCACACTTTAAGACACACCTCGACCCACCCCCCCACACGGTATTTAACCCAGACGACGGCATCAACCCGGCTGTGTTTGACACTGAAAATGTTCGTACCCCTTCGCGTAAGCGATTTCATCACCGCGACAAAGACAGGGATGCCCTGCCTACCCACTTTCCTCCCGTCACCCCCAAGAAGCTCGTCTTTCCCATTCCGAGCACCACAGTCGAGTCGCCGTTCCGCACTCCCGCATCAAGGATATTTGATCCACATGATCCTGGTGCATTGCTGGAGGAGGAGTTTGCGATGCTGGGTGCAAGGGCAACGCAAGAGAGTCCCGTGGGGTTATACGACCGACGGAGACTATTGTACGAAAGTCCGAATATGTCAAGTCCAGGAAAGTTACCGCGATGGTATTAACCACGTCGGAATGCCCGTCATCTCTTTTTGTCTATCGCTTTGCCTGTCTGACCCTTGATAGTTTCAGTGGTCTCCGTATTTTATCACCATGCTGCCTGGTGCCATCTTTTGTGCCCCGTCTACATACCCCTCGATTGATCAACGCTCATATGCTACTCCTTGGTTTTCTCGTATTGGTTTGTCTCTGGTGTACAATACACATTCTGCCATCTTCCCCTCGCGTATGAACTGTCGTCGTCACCTATGCTGTCCGTTTCATCTCTTGTCTTTGTTATTTGACGCTTGGGAAGATTCCCGCTTTTTAGAATTCGTTGTCTGGTCAAGTAGTCTTGATTAGTTCATTTGACAGGTCGCCCTTTCGTTCGATAACCGAATTCTCAGCATCGTGGACCGCTGGATCGTGTCACGATGCTGGTGCTTTCTATCCCCCCGCCACAGATGTTGGGCGTCAAAACCAAATCATTATCACATGTGTTCCGTTTTACATCTGGGGCAAACTTTCTACGGTTTGGAGTAGATTCTGGATGCAGTTCAGATCACACCCGGCGCATTCATGTGTCTCCTCATCAACATCTGATTCGTCCAGGAGTTGAACGACATGTACAAGGTGATGAAACATTTCTACTTCATGGAACGTCTTGTGAGGATTTACTTTCTTACGTATTTGGACGTCCTGTACGTGTTCTGTTCCACTTGTGTGCTGACGGCGCATAGGAAGCTCGTGTGATGTTTTATACAGAGCGGGTTACACTAACTTGCGCGCTAGATGTGCACTCGTCTCTTGATTCATCTTGGGTTCGGGGGAGCCTCATCTCCGTGGTTCTCGAGGCGGAGACACGGGTACAGCTTGAGGTCAGTGCCTGGGAATGATGCTGCAGGCACAATTAAATCATGTTTGGAGATGGTGGTGACGACCAGAGCGGCGACGGGGGAAGGGACCCGACCTGGCATGCGAAGGGAATTGTTAGATTGCTCTTTGATTCAACTTGATAATGTCAGGATGGAAGGGCTAGGGCCTGGGGCGCCGCCGGTGGATGGATGAATATAGGACAGCGGCGGCCGGACAGACGGCGCCGAACCAAGAGTGCGGCTGGGTGCCAGGGGAACTCCAGTAAGCATCGTCTACACTACCTGCCACTGCCTTAGGCTGGCGGGGGCTGTCCCAGCCTCCCCCTCTCCAACGAGGTGAATATTTCGACTCTACTCTCCGGTCTGCACAGACATTGGGCATCATTACTGTTGGCGCCAAATGACATCGCCACGCCCACGCTTTTAGGTTATCTTAATGATCTCCAGGGTACTGATGACATGCTCTATCACAACGATAACTGAATGCACCCTTGACGATCGTACTCGAATTTGCGGAGACCTGAGCAGGCGAACCCAGATAGCGCGTAGGTACGCTAGGACAGCCAAGTAAGGGACCTCGGGCTGACAGACCTCCTAAAATACTAATGGAAAAGGGACGGTATGTACTCTCAAGTTTCTATGACGCCACCTACAGGATGATTCGTGAAGACCAGGCACAAATTTTAGTGATCATCATTCATGCTGGGATTCGGCGTATCCGAGACGTGGCGGGATCCTTTCGCCATCTAACTTCCCTACCGGCGCTGGGTTATATGTGGTATATAACCCACCCGAGTGCTCATACACTATCTTATCTTGTCACCCCCTTCGCTTTGCCGCCCCAGTACCGTCTATAATCTCATGTCTTCTGCCCTCCACAAAGCCGTCACAAATGTCCGGCTGAACGATTACGTGTCAAGTATGACCGATTCTCGTTCGTCTCTTATCAATCCACCTACCTTTCTTTGTAGTTGCGGTTATCACTGCGGTTGTTTATGATTTTAGTAAGTAATGCGTGCTTGTCCTCTTCGTGTCAGGAAAACTGGGACATTATCAGTCCTTACATTTCCAACGGAGGTGCGCTTCGCACTCACTTTATGGTGTGCATGACTCTATGGTTGACCCTCGCCAGGTGAAATACATTTGGGTAATTGGACGCATCTTTCGAGCTAGTTCATGTCTGATGCGGCCCCAGAACAAACCCTGGACACGGGTATCTACACTGTTCGTCCTGGTATGTGCACAAATCATCATAGTCGTATAATAACCTAACCGAAACCTTGAAATTCAGGCTCGTTACTTCGGGATATGCACTGTCATGTGTGTGTTGTGCCCTATAACATATTAGTTCACCTTTTATTCCGACCCTAGGCTCTGCGCAATTTGTGTGTTCAGGAGTTGTACTTCTAAATTTCTTCGAGACCTGACTCAATCTACTCAAAGGGGCGAGCTCTTTTATTCCAAACCCTCCGAATGTAATTTTATAGTCTCATGACCATTGAGGACACTTATAATTTTTACTTCAGGCGTACGAGTTTATACTTCAACATGAGCAGCTGATCACATTTGGATAGATGTGCGCACGTTCTATTACTGCTTTTATATCGACGCTAACGCTTACCTGCTAGGCAACATAATTTTCATTATGGCGGCATGGACCTTGTGGATTTTTATGTGTGCAGCGGATTGTGAGATTTCTTTTCCACCTCCCGCGTGCTAAATTACATGGGTATATAAAGTGTTGATGATCCTCCGTCTGTGGGCGCTATATAATCGATCAAGAATCGTCCTTGGCATCCTTCTCATATTCTACACCGTAGAAATCATCTTGTTTTTCGTAATTTATATTATTTACAGTATAAATAATTCTGCAGGCAAGTTAAAACGACTTCGTGTCCGTTTTCGTGACGTTTGACTGAATATTCCTATTTTCTTTGTTTTGCAGCGAACACTACTCGGGTGGCTCACTATTCACTCTGCGTATGGGGAAAGGTCCCTACCGCTTGGAGTGATGCTCTAGATGCGGTCCAGATCGCACTCGGCGTCCTAATGTGTCTCCTTATCATCATTCGATTCGTCAAGGAGTTGCGCCAGGTATACAAGGCGATGAAACATTTCCATCTCAATTGCTACTTGAAGTGTCTTGTGCAGGAAGGGATGATTTACTTTCTCGTGTACGTCGACATCTTCTCTATCCGTATAACCTGTGCTGACAACGCATAGCATGCTGGTGTATGCACTCATCAACCTGCTGGGTAAAAAAGGGTGCTTTACATGCAGCGGCTGGCAGATTATACCGGCCTGGGCATTAGAACAGGCGCCCCCGTTTATACTCGTCCCCCGATTCATCTTGGCTTTGCGAGGGCTTCATCTCCGTGGTCCTCTGGGCGGAGACATTGACACGGCGTTTGGCCTGGGGACACTCTCTTGGGATGATGCTGTGGGCATGATCGTGTTTGCGGACAGTGCGCAAGTCGGTGGTGATGAGCAAAGCAGCGATGGACAGGGGGACGAAAGGACCCAAGGACTTCTCCAGGAGAGCAGAAGTATTGCGTGATGGTATTCCTGTGGTATCAAGTAAACAGTTAGCCGCTCTTGGTTTTACATCCTCTTCGACTTTATACCTGATGATCTTGCCCAGTTATGACGTTGTACACTTGGCAGATGTGCATAGCAAAGAGCGTAATCTGAATGGTAGGACATAAACGTAGACCTCACGTGAGACGCATCGTGAGCACCGCGACGAACCCTGGGTTCCATCCATATCTCTTCTCACTTCCGCTCTGGTTGCACCCAGCGCTCGCAAACACGATCCGTTGGCCAGATACGTACCTTTACCCAAAAGCCGCATCGGTGGCATCTCCCAGTACTATGCGTGCGAGCTCAAAAGTCCAGGATGAACCGCAGGGCGACGGCCATGTGTACAGGCATGAACTATTTCTCCGTAACCAGTGCCTGTGATCCGATGGGATGGTCACAGCGGCGCAGCACACCGCGGGTGAGCATACTGACCGTCTATCCCAATTTAAGGGTGACCAAGTCCAGTCTGTTGCCTTGGTTGCTTTCTGTATCGGGGACTTTGTTCACCAGCTGCTAATCGCCATATTCAAGGTCACCATGATACAGTAATGAATGACGTGCGGCAACAGCTAAACTTGGTCAAGCAAAGAGCTCGCTTATGTAAGGGCATAGCACATGCTTAGTGGCGGTGCATGAACAGTTCGTCCGGGCAACGCGACCGGAGTCGCCTGTGCACAAATACTGATTTTATTTCAAGGATCCCACTGCATCCAGCACTAACATGCTTAACCGGTCCAGTGGTTGGTCAAGTCCTTGTTCAAAATCTTCAATATCCCAAACGATGAAACCACCATCAAATGGTCTAAGGATGAACCGCAGCACATACTCACTCCGCGTCCGCATTGACCACACAAAAAGCGATCCCAAGTAAGTATTGGGCGCTATGAAGTGGAATGTTTCCCCCTTTGACCCTGTGACTCTGTGTCATCGCCTTTGCAATCCGGCAATCAGCCACTCTTCCGACCGCGTTGTCTTGAAAACTGGCCGCTTTGTCTTCATTCACCAACCTGGACAACGTGTTGCGATATAGGTGAGTTTTAAAATGCAGACGGGATATCAATCGAAACACTATGTTCTCGAGGCTTCTGTTTCTAGACTACGATGGTTACCCGCGACACTAACGTCACTAGTGAAAAACGGCCTTTCTATCTTTCCATATCCCCAACCTGCGCAGTGCGCAGTACGGCTCCATTTGTCAGTGGGGAATGGACATTGATTTCAATTTTTAGACACGTGTCAAACTGTTTCCTTCGGATTCAGGTGTGGTGTTACTCTCTTTGCCAGTACGTTACTCAAAGCCTGAAATCACCTCGAGTATGTGTCGGTATTTCGTAGAGGTGTGTCGACGACTGCACGTAGAGAAAATTCATGCCGTTATCGAAACTATGAAATCATGCAGGGGCGGACAACGGTAGCAACATACGACTGCGGATTTCAGGCCAGTTTGTATTCTTTTTTTATGTCTAAACGGGCTGATCTAGTCTGCCATGCGGATTCATCTTACTTCTCAGTGTATAAGACGGAGAAGACAGATCGCGACAAGGCAAACCCCATCTTTAGTCGGATATCTTCTGAAGACTTCACTCTGATTGACATACCCGCACATTTTTGACCGTCATGCGTATTCCCTCGCCGCTTATCGCTATTGCATTCGTCAGCGCCGTAGCTGCTGGCGTCGTTCCGGGAATTGGAAACAACAGCTCTGTCAGCCACACCCACACGCACCCGTCGGGTTCTCCCACTGGAACATTGAACCAGGCTGGCAAGGGTGGGTATGGCGCCCCTACTGGTCTTACTCATCCCTCTGTATCCCCCATTCACGAGAGTGGCAGGCGTGGACATGGCACTTCCACAGGCCAGGCTTACCCATCGGGCGGGAAAGGCGGGCACGGTGGCTCTGGCATTCATGCGTACCCCTCAGGCACTTTCACCGGTCACATGCCTCCCTCAGGCTCTCCTACTGCGGCCTCGCACCACTTGGGTGGAAAATCCGGTCACGCGCACCCCACAGGCTCCCCCAGTGGGACTTTGCACCACCAGGGTGGTTACGGTGGCTCTGTTGGCTACGCTCACCCCTCTGGGACCCTGGACCATGCCGGTGGCAAGGGGGGCCATGGGACCTCTACTTGGAATGCCCAAGGGCACTCGGGCTCTCCCACAGGAATCCCGCGCCCTAGCGCTAGCGCCGATACTCATGCTCGCAGGGCGGACCCAGGTGCGGCGCACTCCGACCACCCCTACACTCACAGGGCAAAGCAGACGGGAGGGCATGCGAATCACTACGCACATGCATCTGCCAGCCACACTCACGATAGCACCCTGGACCACCCCAAACAGAGTGGCCATGCGTGATGTCATGTTGGTGAGTCTTCCTTGTGGGCGGCAGTGGGTGGATCGAGACTGAGTGATATCGCAAAGGTTTTGCGTTGATGTCCTACGAGCATGGAGCGTTATTCCCTTGCGTCGCGAATTGAACTTGTAGATACTCACGCATGTTAGACGTGTACCTGAAAGAAATCGGCTATGTAGTGCCACCTAAAAGTTGATTAGCATTTCCGTAGTGGCTGTAGGTCAGGACCATGGAATTACGAGTGCGACTTGAACTTTTACGTGTAGAAATTAAAGTCCTTTCACACTAGACGCCTTGCCTTTAGAGGATTAGTATCAATGACGTCATTCCACTGAAACCTTCTCCGGAATCCGACGGCGTCTAAACAACTTTTTCCGGACAATCGTCGCAATTTTCTTAGTTTCAAAAGCGTGCTAGATATCCGCACGCTGACTTGAAGTGAGCAACCAGTTCCTTGACCCGTGCGCAACTGGAAGTTGCGAAGTCAGCTAACTCCTTTTATCAAGCACTGTAATCAGGCTCGATGAAAGCCGTTTCTGACTACGCAGCGCGCAGCACCTGGCGCGCAAAGACTAACTGGGCTTCGGAGGACTCCATACACTGGTCCCACCTGTCACCGGGTATTTTTTTTGCCTTTGAAGACTAACCATTCCCGCTTTCTGCACTTGGCACAGCTCGAGCCTGCCGTCGCAGCCATTCTCTGATGTCACGAGTTCTGTTGGAGCTCCAATTAATGCATCTATCATCCCTGCAAGGATATTGTGATGAACAATGCGCGCTTCCATCTCTCGCGAAAAGCGGTACGTTGACGATCAAAGTGTAGGTGGCGATGATCTCTGTGTTATCGGCATTATCCATCAATCCCATCGCAGCATCTTCGGGTGGCGATTGTAGGTGGTTACATAGATTTAGAACGAGGCGAGGCATTGGCGGCGGAAGCATGACTGCGGACCCATCTCTTTGCAGTTCATTTCTGATCGTACTCACGTTTTCTGCCACATTTCAGCTCGCACCGCTTCTCGAGGGATGCATAAGAAGGCCTCTGAAAGCATCGAGCAGAAACTATTCCCAAGTGCTTCTATTCCAACGCACGCTTTCCTCTCCAGCCTTTGTATATTAAACCCGCCGACAGATCATCATGCGCGTCACTTCATCCATTGCTGCATTGATATTCCTCGCCTTTGTCGTCGCCTCTCCGTACAGCGTCCCATCCAGTGGCGGTCAAAGTAGTGTTGTCAGCGGCTCCCAACCACACGCGTCGGGCTCCGCCGGCGGGTCCTCCACGCACTCCAGCATCCCAAGCAGCGTCCCGACCGGTGGATCCATGGTCGGCGGACACAGTTCGGGCTCCCCTACGCCCTCACAGACCCCGGGCGGAGGCACTTCAGGCTCTCCCAAGGGCACTCAACCCACTTCGGGCCCCCCCAAGGGCACCCAGCCCGCCTCAGGCTCTCCCAAGGGTACCCAACCCACCTCGGGCTCTCCCAAGGGCACCAAACCCACTTCTGGCGCCCTCACGCCTTCCGGAACCTCGAGCCACAGAGGCGGAAACAACGGTGGCCGCGGTAGCGCTTCAGGCTCTCCCAAGGGGGCTCGGCCCTCTTCTGGTTCTCCTTCGCATGGTGGGGGCCGGGGTGGAGGCGCCTCGGCGGGTTCCCCTGCCCAGACCGCCGGCGGTCAGCACAAGTATACACCTACGCCCATGCCCACGCCGACCGCCATTACCAAGGCCTGAGTC
Source organism: Tubosaeta brunneosetosa (assembly GCA_038094275.1). NCBI lineage: Eukaryota > Fungi > Basidiomycota > Agaricomycetes > Boletales > Boletaceae > Tubosaeta > Tubosaeta brunneosetosa. The sequence continues at coordinate 4,783 of JBBPTV010000530.1, read as the reverse complement.
GCCTTAAAAGTGCGTATTCTTTGCCCGTTCTGTGGGCTCAGTGCTGATCTATACTGCAGAAACTCGTCACTGACGCTCATTTCACAAATGGGTGTTTACTTTGGACTTTAACAAATGTTTTTTACGGACGTTATTTAACGATACTGTATTCGAAGTACCAATAACCAATCTTCTGATTCTATATTGGACTTGTGCGCCTGATATACAGGAATGTGAGTAGTACTAGTGCTCTTTGCTAGGCTCTTCTATCAGAGCGAATTTGTACATTCCCAAATCTGCTCTTGTTTCATGGGCTAAGGGAAATGTGGTGCTTGTGCACAAGCTGGCATGATGATATGGTGACCAGCATATAATCAGACCTTTGCTAGATCACAAGGATCTTTGAGAAAAACATGGTCATTGATCTGGTCAAGGATATGTCTGAGTTCACCTTGATGGGATCCTCTGGTGATATCAGAAGCCCAGTCATGACATACAGTAATAAGGCATATGTATAAGCTGGATCACATTTACAGAACTCATGCATGTTGATTGCTTCCAAACTAGCAGAATCATGTCACCCAATTGGATTGTAAAAATGGACTTTCCCTTGTCTACTTTACTTCCATCACAGTATACAAGAGTACAGCATTCCAGATTCCTTATCCTACAAGACATAATACTCTTTGTAGATTCATGCTTTTTATTTCTGGATATCCTTGGCTATGAAGCCTTCAATAAATATTCTCTATGAAAAAGCAGCCAATGACTTACAAATAGTATGCTCAGCGATTAGGTTCACAAGAAGTTCATATATTGTCTCTATCCTCTCTGGCTCATAGTGAGGATAGAACTTATTAAGTGCTTCAGAGACTCTAGTAGCTCTTTCTGATGATTCATATAGCTTAGCTGCAGTGGCAATTGGATCATGGACTCTCTGTTGATGTAGAAAGAAGGAGTGTTCCAGAATTAGAGAAAAATCTACAAATGTCAATCAATATATGGTAAGAGATTAATATTAATTTAGACTTACCAATGCCAGTCTTGAGAACTTGCTTCCATGTCTCAGAATAATAGTAACCCTATATAGTGTCAGGTGAATAGTGTATACAGTACATGCCAAACACCATACTCTTGAGGGGATACTTCCTTCTACAGGAATCTAATCATTATGATTATTTGTGAAGACAACTGAGTAATAATAGAATACCATTGAGGAAACAGTCATCTATAGGAGGCTAGTCAGATTATTATCAAGTTTGAATAATTGAATAACACACATTCTATGGTAAGGCATGTGGGTGAAAATGATAATATTGTCAAGAATGCTCTCACCTTCTTATAAAAAAATGTATCATGAGTTTAAAAGATGTTTTAAAATGAACAAAAAACTTACAGCCTAAAATATAGGGTAGATGACATAAAAACATGATATAGAAAATACATACCAGCTATATGTTGTAGAATTTGAATATGATACAATGTTAATATAATAACATAGGAAACAATCCTCTTACATTCTGTAAAATGTAAATGAACACAGAGTGAAAGCCCTAGAAAAAAAACATACTTGCTTGATAAGGCAACAATACTAGTGATATTTGGCAATGTGAAGTTTAGCAGGAGAACAAAAGCAAAGAGACTCACATTACATAATGAAAATGTGTAAAAAATCAAGATTTTATCAAACCAATAAATATCAAACTAATTACCTTCTGTAATTAAAAGTATCAGATCTACAGCAAGCTTCTAGAAGATGAAAACACCACATACTTCCTATGAGTATCAAAGCAACATAGTTGGATCAATACCATTTAAAATTCTCTGACATTAATCAGACCACTTACTTCCTATAACAAGGAAAGCAGTAGGATTAGCACCATTCTAAAGCTTACAATGTCAATCAGACCACATACATACTATGAATGGGGATTAGTACCATTCTGAATTCCCTAATGTTAATTAGACCACTTACTCCCTATGAGTGGGGAAGCAGCAGGATCAGTGCCATTCTGAATTTCCCAATGTAAATCAGACTACATACATACTATAAATGAGAGAGTAGCAAGATTAGTACCATTTTAAATTCTCCAATATCAATCAGACCACTTACATCCTATACATAAGAGAGCAGCAGGATTAACACCATTCTAAATTCCCCAATGTTGATCAGACCACTTACAATCTATGAGTGAGAGAGCAGCAGGATCAGCACCATTCTGAATTTCTCAATGTCAATTAGACAACTTACAAGCTATGAATGAGAGCAGCAGGATCAGCACTGTTCTATATTGCCAGATGTCAATCAGACCACTTACATCCTATAAATGAGAGAGCAGCAGGATTAGCACCATTCTGAATTCTTCAATATCAACCAGACCACTTACAATCTATAAATCAGAGGGCAGCAGAATCAACACTATTCTGAGTCCTTGCATGTCAATCAGACCACTTACTGGCTATGAATAAAAGGGCAGAAGGATCAGCACAATTCTAAATTTGCCGGTGTTAGCCAGACCACTCACTCTCTATGAATGAGAGAGCAGCAGGGTTAGTATCATTCTAAATTCCCTACTGTCAACCAGACCACTCACAAGCTATAAATGAAAGTGTAGCAGGATGAGCATCATTCTGATTTCTTTAATGTCAATCAGAACACCCACATCCTATAAATGAGAGCAACAGAATCAGAACCATTCTAAATTTTCTAATTTCAATCAGACAACTTACTAGCTATGAGAGCAGCAGGATTAGCATCATTTTAAACTTCCCAATGTCAATCAGACCACTTACCATCTATAAATGAGAGAGCAGCAATATCAGCATCTTTTTAATTCCCCAATGCCACTGGCAATCAGAACACTGACTTCCTATGAATAAGAGTAGCAGGATCAAATTACCCAATGTCAATCAGACCACTTACCCACTATGAATGAGAGAGCAGTAGGATGAGAACCATTTTTGAATTTACCAATGTCAATCAGACAACTTACATCCTATAAATAAGAGAGATCAACACCATTCTAAATTTCCCAGTATCAATCAGACCACTTACATACTATGCATGAAAGAGCAACAGGATCAACATTATTTCTAATTTCTTAATGTCAATCAGACCACTGACTTCCTATTGGTAAGAGAGCAGCAGAATCAACACCATTCTGAATGTCTCATTGTCAATCAGACCACTTACAAACTATGAATGAGACAGCAGCAGGATCAGCACCATTCTGAATTCACCAATGCCAATCAGACCACTTACATCCTATGTATAAGAGAGCACCAGGATCAACACCATTCTAAATTCCCTGATGTTGATCAGAGCACTTACTGCCTGTAAATAAGAGAGCAGCAGGGCTAGTGCCATTCTGAATTCCCTAGTGTTAATCAGACAACTTACTGGCTATGAATAAGAGAGCAGTAGGATTAGCACCATTCTAGATTCACCAATGTCAACCAAACCACTTACATCCTATGAATGAGCAATAGGATTAGCACCATTCTAAATTCCCCAATGTCAATCAGACTACTTACTTTCTATTGGTAAGAGAGCAGTGCAGAGCAAATGATCCAGGATTAGCACTTTTCTGAAATTTCCAGTGTCAATCAAGCCACTGACTTCCTATGGAGAAAATGATATATAACATATGTCACTACTACTGAATATACAACAACCAGAAGGCTTCTTACTGATGTGTGTGGAAACCATGATGCCATTCTAAGAAACAAATTCTTCTGATCCTCATTGCTGAATTTTGAGGCAAAAGAGCAAAATTTATGCTTAACCAGTGGTAGTAATAGCCTACAGTTTTTATTATTCATATCCCCAGCCTTTCTTAAATAATCATCACATACGCTTCAAGGGAATACTTGATGCACAGTAGTATACTGGTATGTTGGGTAGTGATTAACAACATCTGCAAGGTTTGTTCATTCAATGCTTTTGCAGTTCTCTCCAAGAGAATTTGACATCCAATGTCAGATTTGTGCATATCTGTGAGAAAAAGAATAAATCCAACTATGGATAGAGATCACCATACTTACTTTCCAAGTGTACATAGTCCTTTGGAGGATATTTTCTTGTCTTCAACCTTTCCCATGTAGTGCTATCTCTCAGCATCTGTTTTGCATGCTCCTTGACTCTAACAAGCTTGTCTCCTTGAGGTAACTTTCTCTCATCTAGTGTGAGCTTCCCAACAGCCATGGCTAATAGAGCATCACATTTAGTGAAGACAACCACAACAGGCACTGCAATTTGATTTATATTAGTGAGAGAGAAGTCAAACACAGTAAAGCAAAGAATACCATTTCCTATGTCACACTCATCAAAAAACATCTCTTCTGCTCTCAACACTGCACGGTGGTACTCATCCATTGGAATGCAATACCTATTCAGCAACAAATTATCTTGATTGTACCCTCAGTGTTGTGTCTTCTTACCATATAGCATGAACCTGTTCCTTGAGATTAGTGGTTGTTGCGCGTTCCGCAACAAAATCCTTCATCTGCTCGAATTCATCTGCACGGCCGGCTTCAAATCCCCGCGAGTCATGAAAGACAAAGCCTGGGTTACTCCGGAAGATCATCTCATTATTGATGTCGTGGAGTCCACGCTACGCACATGCCAGTTCAACCAAAAGAGCGGACCGAGGTGATAATTGGCACATACCTCCCTAGCACTTCAGTCACCCCCTAAAAGGGGACCTGTTAGGTATATTAAATGTGGGTCAACTATTTACCTAAGTGGTCATTTTTCCATGGGTTTGTCCATCAAGCTCTGGGATATCCCATCACCCCTCAAATC
>JBBPTV010000529.1:0-19772 GCA_038094275.1 Tubosaeta brunneosetosa | reverse complement strand
AGGCTCCTCGATTGCCAGGACTACGATGACTCGCATGGCACATATATTACCCTACAACACTTGTATAGACTTGGCGTAGTTCTGCAATTTTTGTGACGAGTTGACCAGTTCACTATAGGCGGGATGCATGCCGGAGTGGTGGGACCTAACTTTGTAGATTGTCTCCCCACTTGAAGTGTTTGTGGTCGCATACCGGTAAGTTGCCCATTCTCTCCGGCATGCGTTGGTCATCGCGATGGCGTCAGATAGGTGCCTATGATGGCTCGTCGATCTTCGGCTTTATAATCGTCGGCCTCCGTTTGTCACACGTTCACCCGCCGAGAGCCAGACTTTTGACGATACGTTTTATCTCAATTCTCAAGCCAAGCGGTCGTTGTTCCTCGAGTCCCAAAGGATCGACCCAGTGCTGCGGTGGATGTTACTATACCGATCTGAAAAAGTGCCATCCGGTGATATCGTGCCACTGCCAGCTCCGCGCAGTGATGCTACGCACTTGCGAACCCGAGGGTAGTGGAGGAAACCGCAGAAAACTGTTGGAGCAGTTCAAGGCATACCTGCAAATAGGATTTGGGAAAATGAGGCGTGGAAAAACAAACAACCATGCACAGGAAGGATTTTGTCAGCTTTGATCTCTGAGTCTCTGTGCAAGTCCTCCGCAAACGAATTCTCTTTATATGACGAGTTGACCAGGTTACCGTAAGCAGGACGCATGCCGGAACGGTGGGGCCTAATGCAGATTGTCATTCCACCTGAAGCGTTTGCGGTCGCATACCGGTAAGCTGGAGGCAACTCTCCGGCGTGCGTTGGTCTGATCGCTGACGCGGCGCCGCAGGTACCATGCCCATATGGCCTCTATCTTCGGCTCTTATTGGCAGCCTCCATTTGTCACGCGTTCAACCGCCAAGAACCAACTTTTGGCGATACATTTTATCCCAAGCTAAGCAGTTGTTACTCCTCGAATCCCAATGGAACAGCTCTGTGCCGCGGTGGGCGCTACTATACCGATGAGAAGGTCCAGGAAGACTAGAACACTCAGCGCTCAGCCACAGACTTGACCATACTGGTCCATCATTTCAACGGGTAGGCCCTGCATTAGTAACGAAGCACCTACTAACCTATCGCTTGCATTTCATCATGCAAAAGCGGCGTCCTTTTTCGGGGTAGGCTCACGGGTGTTATATAGCGCCGACGGCTTTGGGAAGCCATGGCGCGTGGTTGTCGGAAGGGCCGCCACTGCATGGGAATGATGGCTGGCGCTTGGGCTGACGAGTTGGGATGGGTGTAACAACAAGGGAGGAATAGAATGGTGATCAAGGAATTAAATGGATATGTGGATTGGAGAGGTCAGGCACTTATATCCGCATCATAATAGTTACCTGAACTTTAGCTTTAAGTTCCAGCTCCAAGGTTTGTGTGTTTTGGCAGTGCCAACAACCGATTCCGGGTGCCTATCCGCCACACACACACCATCATTGCATCTGACCATGGTAGGAAATATCAACCCCAAGTTTCTACTTGTGGCATTATCTAGTGGCCGTGCCGAAAGAGGCGGACCTCGAAAAGTTGCCGAAGTACTGGCTTTCTGATCAGCGGGTGCGAACCGTATCCCAGTTTTTCAGGCGGCCGACACCAACAGTAGCTCTAGAGCGTGCACGGAATCAGGGTTCAAGCTCCATGAAGCAGGGCGCGATAATGATTTTCCGAGGCTTGGGTTTCAGCCAAATACACATTTTGGCTTGGTGGTCATCACGCTTGCTTACTGGCACATACAGTGAATACTGCCCCATCCCGATTGCTTCGCTATGATGGCACCCCGATATTTTCCGCATAGAAAGACAGGCAGCTACCTAACCTGTGGGTAACTCCCTAGCTCATGATCTTGCACTGCTAGGGCAAGGTACGTCAATGCTGCGCTGTTAATACAGATATGGAAGCTTCACTTGCTGTAGCAGCTTATCATCGTTTAGACCCTTGTTTTGCCTGCGGTTGCCGCCATGTCAGAAGGCCGGAAGGCCCTGACCCCCCTGAGGAGCTCTTGCTTAAAAGGCCACGCTAAGGCCTGGCAATTTATCCCCACTACGACTGGCATTAGCTAGGAAGGTCCACTGGTCCGCTGTCATGCAGTCGAGCGCCTATCTTGTCCTAGCACTAGCATCAGCTTGCTTGGCTATCGAGCCGCTCGTTACTAATTCCGAACCGCAATGGTTGTTCTCCGGCGGACCGAGAGTTCTCGGCCCCGTCACAGACTTGAACATCGTCAATAAGGTCATCGCGCCTGATGGTTTCTCTCGATCGTGAGTTATAATTACCGTGTTCAGTGTAGCCAACTAACAATCTCTCAGGGCCGTCCTTGCTGAAGGAATGTTTCCGGGGCCGTTGATAAGTGCCGAGAAAGTATGAATTGTTTCTCAAGTGGTAGAGTTACTGAGTACCTGACGACTCTTGTTTTTTCCAAAGGGTGATGACTTCCGGATCAACGTGATTGACCAGCTCGAGGACACCTCTATGAATACTACCACGAGTGTGGTGAGTGTGTCGGATACTTCAAGCGTAGTCTGATGCTGACCTTGTTGCAGCACTGGCACGGTATATTTCAGAGAAAGTCCAACTGGGCCGATGGTGTTTATGGCGTAACCCAGTGCCCCATAAAACCAGGCGGGAGCTTTTTGCACCGGTTCAATGCCCGTGGCCAGACCGGTACATACTGGTACCACTCCCATCTTTCGTTGCAATACTGTGACGGACTCAGGGGACCGTTGGTTATATATGATCGCCACGACCCACTTAAGCATCTGTATGATGTGGATGATGGTGGGTCTTCCTTCTCAATTTTTGATCGAGTCGTTCTGAAACTGGTTAGTCAATACCGTGATCACCCTCACCGACTGGTATGTGACTACATGCTATCGCGATCGATGCTCACTGTTAGGTTTGCAGGTATCATCAACCTGCCTCAAGCGTGCCAGCGCCGTTTCCCGAAAGTTCGACTCTCATCAATGGACTGGGCCGCTATGCTGGCGGACCAGCGTCGCCGCTTGCTATTATCAATGTCGAACAGGGGAAACGTTATCGCTTCCGTATCTTAGGAATGTCCTGTGACCCGTCGTTCAACTTCACGATCGATGGTCACCCGATGACAGTCATCGAGACGGATGGCGTTGAGATTGAACCCTTGGCCGTTGACTCAATAGCCGTCTTCGCCGCTCAACGCTATTCAGTCGTCGTTACTGCCGATCAACCTGTGGGCAACTACTGGATTCGTGCCTTACCCAGCGACGCGGGCGCAACCTTTAACGGAGGGCAAAACTCTGCTATCTTGAGGTATGTGGGTGCTCCGGAGGAAGAGCCCACCACGGAGCATGGACCATACGTGTTACCGTATGCGGACAGTAACGCCCATGCCTTGATCAACCCCGGTGCACCCGGTATTCCAGAACCCGGCATGGCAGATGTGAACATCAATTTGGTTCCCGGCCGCAATCCCAGTACAGGACTTTTCACGGTCAATAACGCCTCGTTTTCTATTCCATCTTTGCCCGTGTTGCTACAAATTCTGGGTGGTGCTCGCCACCCATTGGACCTGCTTCCAAGTGGTAGTGTTTATGTCCTGCCACCCAACAAGGTCATTGAAATCAGCATGCCTGCCACGCAACTCACAAAAAATGGTGCCGTCGGCGGTCCGGTAAGGCTTTCCCCAGACGTTTCTCTCGTTGTTTCTGAGCTTCTCTGTGATAGCATCCACTTCATCTCCATGGTGTACGTAGTCTGAAGCCTCATTCATGCATGATCCCCGCTAATGCTCCCTGCAGCACTCTTTTGATGTGGTCAGAGCTCCTGGAAGTAGCACGTATAACTTTGAAAACCCTGTCAGAAGGGACGTGGTATCTACGGGAGAACAAGCTAACAACGACAACGTCACGATTCGTTTTACGACGAACAACGCTGGTCCATGGATCCTCCACTGGTGAGCGGACTGAACTCGACGCCTGTATATTTGTCAAAGTTGACACGAAACTTGATCCTAGTCACATTGATTTTCACCTGAATCTGTGCGTAATTTTGGGTACAGCTTTGGTTGGATGCTAACTCTACTCTGTCTATCAGTGGATTCGCTGTCGTGATGGCAGAGGCGCCTAACAAGGCAGCAAAAGAAGAGACTAAAGTTGTACCTGGTAAGATTGACGCCATTCCTTTCCGATCGTCCCTTTTAACCCCTCAACGAAGCTGACTGGATCAAACTATGTGAATGAGGCAGTCGTGGTTGTTTTGCTTGGGTGTCGCTGAACTCCTTAGTTTGAGCGAATTTCAGCTAAATCTCGACACCTGGTACATTCTAAACAATTGTTTTATATACCTTTGCGTGATTCGTTCGTAGTCGGTTATTTATCATGTATATACCCTATTGTTCGAATAATTGACGGGTGTCTATCTGGATTCGTGTTGGTAGTGACCACGAATGAAACTCATTCTATCCCTAAACTCTTCGCTCTACTCAGACGTAGCCCAATCATCAGAGCTCGATGACCTATGTGATGCATCGAGTCGGTCGACCAACATGAACTGGGCATCGTATGCGTTTGCAAGGAACCGCGAAGTATTTTGCAAGCGCATACGGTGCAGTTCATGTTTGAAGAGTAGTGTCACCTGCTCGGTCTCCATCCACACCTGACCCACCACCGCACCACCATCGCACCACGTAGTCACTGCAACCGAGATCATCGATATCTTTGAGCTCGATGGAGAAACAGGACACAAAACACGGAGCGCCCAAGCCAATGCGATTAGATCAACAACACCTAAGTCTTTGAAGTCCTCGTCGTTTCTTTATAACCAGGTAAATTTTTACTTCGATGTCGGCTTCCACGACCTCATACGCGGTCATGTGATCATCATGTGACCGGGACCCTGTCATCGTTTACGCGGTGGTGACTCAGCTTTTTTGCCGCCTTGAATCCAGGCAACCCATCCGAGTCTGCCCAACTATGGCCCCAAAACGTCCCCGCTCTGAGCCTGCCAGTCCTCTGTCTTACACGCCCACACGCGGCCCAAAGCGACGCCAATTAGCGGGTTCACTACCGCCGTCGTCGCCCATCACCCCGTCATCCGTGTTTAACACGCCTCGTACGCCAGCATACACCTGGAAAGTTCCCGCAGACTCGCCCACCAATCCGTTCGGTCGTATCCGTCGCCTAACACAGGGAACGACACTCCCCCGCCCGACCTCGTTCTCAAAGCATCTCCCCCTTCGATTCCAGCTGGTGCATCCCCGCGTCGACGACCGGAACATCGACAGAGATGGCATCTATCGCATCGTCCAGGTTCCTTTAAACTACACGCTCGCACATCTCCGTACGCTCGTTCAGTACATCTTTGAGCCCGCAAAGGACGAAGAGATCGTCGAGCCGTACAACCTGCGGCGAGGGGCACGCCGCGCGTCGGGCACGCCATCCACGCACAAGGGAAAACAGGTCGAGCACTCAGAATTGACCGGCCACCTGTTCGAGGTCCAGCGCAAGATTAAAATGGGGTCCCCAGGGCAGATAAAGGAGGCGCAGACGTGGGTCAAGGCGTCTACGGTGCGCGACCCGTATCACTACCCCGGAAACGACCCTGGCGATAACCTCTGGCGTGACGAAGATGGCGCGGGGGAAGACTGGAATTGGGAGCCCGAGGAGGACTTTATGCTCGCCAAGGTGTGGCCCAAGGGGGGGGACCTCGCGCGGGGCATTACATATGTGAGCCATCCCGCTTTTCAGTGGCAGGGTGACCGACGTGTGGTAGCACCTCGACGCGGAGGTACAAGTACACATCACGGTGAACACGAAGAAGATCCAGGGACGCAAGGGCGTTGGCAACATGCCATATGTTTTCATTTCGAACAGTTCCCTTTCCTTGTCGGATCCTGGTGGTACGCTCCGGATGGGGAACATCGAGACACTTCGGTGGAATAGAATAGGGGCATTCGAAAAATATCTCAAAGCTGAGGTAGAGAAAGAACGCGCGACACGAGGCAAGGTGACCGAGGATGAGGATGAAGACGCTGAAGGGGAGTTAGATCCCGATATGGTAAGCAGCCCGTAGATGTACGTTTCGGCCGTATGCTGATTTATGCCCCAAGTCGTCTGCGACGCTACCGCTCTACGCACTTTCATCGTCCCCATTCACCATCTCATCGAATCCAGTCACGCCATTCCCCGCCGAACCGACTACACGTCGACGTATAGATTACGAACGAAAGCGATTGTTGAAGTTGACAAAGGAGGGCATGAAAGACTCTGGCTTGATTGACGAGCCTGAAGAAGAAGACCAGCTTGCAGAGGACAAAGACGTCAGAAGACACCACATATTTGAAGACAAACCGTTTGACTGGGACCCATTCGGTGATGAAACCGAGATATGACCAGACGAGGTGTTCTGTGGGACACCCTTTCGCGGGTTCTGGGTGAGTACATCGGGGGGTTGGCAGATTATCGTATATTTGTATAGTGCACATTCGGATATTTGGGACTTCAACGACTGTCATAGGTACATACGTGTAATGATTGAATTTGGGCTCAGGGTATCGTAGTGATTCTACATCACGCATCATGGCCAAGTGATTGATGGGAAGAGCCTGAGGCTGGGGCACAGCCTGAATGGCTATGTACTTGAGTAACCGGTGACATCGGGAATCCAAGCCTTTGATCGACCTCAAGCATACAAGGCGCCCCATGACAGCAGCTAAAATGCGTATGAACCTTGATTTATATAGTCGTTATCCAAAGTCGTCCGTGACCAAGACAAAGTGACGTCATGTGGACTGGTCTGGGATAAAATGAGTCGACATGGATGACTAGTTGAACTCATCGCACTTCCGTTGCCAGTCATTGGTAGACATGCCGTTCGCAACGTATAACACCAGTGGCGGCATATATTATTGACTTGTCTTGCCCAATCATTTGGAGCCCATGAAAATTTAGATCAAGCGTGGATTTTTTCAAGTTCAATTCTCAAAGATGAACTTTGCAAGCTTGTTGTCATCTATCTTACATAAACACCGACTGAACCCCTTTGGTCGCACCACACTGCCCCTCGTCCTCTCCTTGCCTCATAACATCGCTGACGGTCGCGACGGTCGACCCCCCGGAGCGTCTGCAATGTCTCACTCATCCAAACTTGACGCTGATATCGCAGTGTCGGAATCGTCTCGAGACACGCCCGGACAGCTCTCAGATGACGTCTACAATGCAACCTTACCACGATGGAGAGCTACAATTCGAACTCATCTTGTCAAGGCTGTCGCGCGCGAGAGTCCCATTATAGCCCGTTTACAGGCATGCTTGCGCCTGGCCCCCATCACCTTGGCTGACTGCGACCCATAGACCCTTTTCCGTAGCCCATGGTTAGATAGTTATTTTCTCTACACTTCAACGCTTGGCACACATACATTCTTCATGATTGCACTCCCTATTTTATTCTTTTTTGGGTTCCCGGAAGTCGGGAGAGGGTACGCTTCACATTTTGCCAGATTCGTCGCGCACTGAACCAACTGGTATCCCTGTCCAGCCTCATCGTTGTTTTGGCGTCCGGTGTCTACTTCACTTCCTTTATCAAAGACCTCGTCTGTTCTCCCCGTCCTTTTTCGCCTCCCGTAAATCGTCTCAGTACGTTGCTTCTTCGTCGTCCGCCATCGCTCACGTGTCAACGACTAAAGCTATTGGCACGCATCACCTCGAATATGGTTTCCCCTCAACACACTCGACCAACAGTGTTTCCATGGCGCTCTTCATTTTTGGTCAAGTACACACCGCCTATTCCGACTACTCTGCTATATCCAGTACCACTTACTGGGTCGCCTGCTGCATTTTGGCGTTATACGCCATCTCGATCGTCTTTGGCAGGATTTTCTTGGGCATGCATTCCTTCACAGACTGTTTCGTGGGTGTCGTCCTTGGCGCTGCCATTTGGGCCATTTACGTGATCACATGCGAGACGATCGAGCGTTGGCTGGAGAGTGGGTCCTGGACCGGTACGCACATCGCTATTGTGTTCCATTGGCTCTCTGAAGTTTTCGATGCGTTCTAGTCCCCTCTCTGTTGGTCCCACTGTGCCTCTTGCTGGTACACTTTCATCCGCAGCCGGTGGACGATTGCCCGTGCTTCGAAGACGCGATTGCCTTTGTGTCTGTTATTTTGGGCGCGTACTTGGCACGGTGGCATGCGGTGTATGCTGGTTTGGATGATAGACTCTTGGCGGTGATGCCCGGAGGTCAAGGCAGCGTCTGGACCTGGGACGAACGCATACGGTGGTGGAGTCTAGCAGGCACCAAAGTCGGCTTTGGTGCGTCCCGTTACACGTCCCTTCCGTCCCCCCCCTGACCCCGACGGCAGGTATCCTGATGATTTTTGTTTGGCGATTGTTGGCGAAATCGCTCTTGCACACCGTGCTTCCGCCCGTCTTTCGCGCGTTGGCGCCGCATGTTGATCTCCCACATCGACGTTTCTACACGCCCGCGACGGATTATGCACGGTTACCGGTGGAGAACGGTCTTCGTCCGATCCCGAGTGTGATCGATCTTCCAGGCACGTTGGAAGTGAGCGGCATAAATGGACCCGAGCCGCTCAACCACACGATCAAACGGCGGGGGTTGAACAAAGTTCAGGGTGCAGTCGCGGGTGCTGGTTTGGAAAACGGGAAGTTGGAGGACAAGACGGTGACAGCAAGGGAGGTGAAACATTATGATGCTGATGGTACGTCGCTCGTTCCTGTGCGTGTTGAACGTTGTCTTCACTTCTTTTTTTCCCTTTACCTAGTACTTACCAAGGTGGTCGTTTACGCTGGTATTGGGATTATTAGCACCGAGGTCGTGCCTCTATTTTTCTCTGTGATAGGCTGGGGTATCAAAGCATGGTGAGAGGCAGATGAAGCGAGCAAAGTGACCCAGACAACGAAAACAGATCGGCATCATAATGAATAATGTGCATATTTTGTTTGTTGACTACCTGACGCGTATCACTTGTAGAAGAATACCCTACGCGTCGTAAGTATTGTACTTGACTTGCCGAGATAAGATGTCGATGTCATCACACGTTTCATGATCAGTCGTTTGGTCTCAGCGTCTGATCACCTCATCTCATTTCGTCCCGAATTAATCTGACAAGAAGGTGTCCTTGTATTGCTGGGATTTTGAATAGGATTAGCGTTCTGGGTGGACAATCTGACTCTGCCGAGACATCGGTCCCGGTCTGAGCACGTGGCACACGCGGACGAAGGAACCCGATCATCGGAGCGACGACAGCTAGACAGCGGAAACGTGGCGAACGACGATGATCGTGATAGCCTGATGGGCCCGAATTTCGGCCTGTAGGACAGAGTTTCAGTGCCACGGACCCGATCCTGTGGTCGCGTCGTCAGCGTATCACACGTCGTGCCCGTCGTCCATGTATCAGCAGCTTGGCGTGGGGCGGCAGTACATGCTTTATGGAAGGGTGACAAGTAGTATCGTACATGGGAGGACCGAAACAGAAAGCGAGAGCATAAATGGTGCCCCTCCCGTCTAGCTGGACGCGCACGCCGACCCGGACGCCGGTTTACTTTTCCGGGTCGGGCGCGATGACGGTCCCCCCGCTTGTGATAGAACCAAACGTCGTGTCGCCGTCCGGCCGCGTGAAGACGATGCTGGAGACGTTTGTGCCCGTGTTCGCCGTGGCCGTGAAGCCGGTCTCGTTGCGGGAGGAGACCCAGGTGCCGTGGTAGTCGAGGTCGACGGTGGTGAGCCGGTTCGAGGAGCAGGTCTGCTTGCCGGACATCTGGGAGAGCTCGGTGCCGTTGCGGGTCATGCGGTAGATGAAGGTGACGACGACGAGCAGGTTGCAGACGATGAGCGAGACACCGCCCTGTGTGAACCGATCGTCAGAGAGGACGCTCGAGGGGAGAAGTGGGCGTACCCCTAGTTCTGCTGTGAGCGGTCCGATGAACGTGACCCCTGGGATGATGTACGCTGTGTGCACCGCGCTCACGATACTAACAAGGATGCTCGTCGAGAAAATGGACACGACCATAATTTTTTGTTTTTGGGGCAACTTCACTTGCCATAGTAAACGGAGCGGAAGAGCGACGAGGATAAGGTCCGACAATGTATCGGCTATAGGGATCACGGATGAACGATCGATACGTAATTGCGGGGATGGACGTACTGAAGACTTCAGATATCGCGATCCATGTTGGAAGCGCACACTGAATAATGGCACCATTATTCCATAAGTCGTCCTTGGAACACACGACTATTTTGCTGAGAAGCATGTAGACCCATATGCAGAGAAACGAGATGCTAGAAAGGATAGCTGCCGTTTTGCCATGTCCAGCGGGTGGAACGAGACGAATCATGGAGAACGCGATGGATATCCGGGAAAACCATATTGTGCATGTATAAGAAAGCATGGCTAACCACGCTGTTATTACGTGGACACGGCGAGACTGAGCCGGTGTAGCTGAGAGAAACGATGCGTTCAGTTGAGGTCAAGATGCACTAGATCGAGGAAAGCTTACGCAGAGCCTCAAAGTTTGTGTATGGGCTATCAAGCGGCGCGAAAGCTGGCCATATAACAACTATACTGATAATATTGCACAGAAGTGCGAGAGCAGCCCAAAAGTCGTCCCACCAGAGCCGTCGGGTACTATGCCGAAACCAAAGCCGGAAAGATGTCAGGATCACGGCCAATGCGTGAAGAATGGCGACCACAACTTGTGAAAGTGGACTTGGTGGTTAATTTACGTCGTATAAAGTCGGAACAACTTACTCAGAAACGCAGATATTGTCTCTGGAGAAGGCAACGTCATTTGAGACATTGTCGCTCTGGCTCAGAGACTGGTCTCTTCGGATGTGCTGTGGGAGAGCTGACTGGCTTGAGAGGTGTGCTCTGGAAAAGGTTTTGTTCGTCAACCCTTCAAATAAGTCACATATGATAGAAGGGCAACGATGAGACGCGTAGTGGCCAGGCTATCAGGTGTCAAGCAGGGGAATGCCGTTCAGGGGCCGCATTGGAATCTGTTTCATGTTCGCATGGCTTCCCTGCTCGTTTCTGTTTCACTTGGCCATGCAGATTGTTCATCCGGATCAGAAAGGGTATGATGATGTAAACGATACCCACTTACCGGTTCATATCGGCATATCGTCTACTTCTGTACCACTTCAGGCATTTTGAGTGTTTACCACTTGCCGCAGAATTGCGCCCAAGAGATCTACTTTGGCAGCATGAACGTCTTGTCGTCCAAACACTCCGTATGAGGCAGAGCGCCGACGGCCCGGTCTAATCGTGGTTCCTGGCGTGTGTATGTTTTCTCAAAATGGGGGAAGCTTCTGGATAAACGACTTTTCCGTTAAAAACTCTAATGTGAAGACCTCGGCAGACGTCAGGAAGCTTGGAATGGGTCGACTCTGCAAGATACCCCACGTGGTTATGATGACACCGACATTCAATTATGGCACAGGCACTAGAAACGCGGTGTTAGTAATATCAGGTACTTCAAGCTTCATCCCTGTGCTCCTCCAAGGGTCGAACGTCTGAGTACCACGATCGTCGGTCGACTCCCTCGGAAAAAGCGAGGCATTGACTCTGAGGTGATTGATAGTATCACTATACTACGGAGGCAGAGAACCAGGTTACACCCAAAAGCTAATATTTTGACGGAGAGGCTGTCAAATCGCGTGCAATAAGGGTACTTGGACTCACCGCACCCGGCAGATCAGACTATGTTTCGTTTTCCTAGACTTGTTTGTCCATCGAAGGCGTTCTAAACTCCAATCACAATCTAGAAGAGTGACGACATGTGGCAACGGTGACCACACCCTCGGAGGTTGCGTCTTCCGGTGAGTTTTTCCGGTGGTATCTGGGCGAGGCCCACTGCTCCACAGCCTCTATGATATTAACTGGTAGGGTCTCTCAGGCCCAGGACTGCAATGGCCAAATACCCTTGGCGCTTTTGTGGGACCTCGTAAACGCCCCTAATGGACTGTTTTGCGCTTGCCGGATGAATATTGTCCACGAGTTGATTGCATTGACGGCGAGCGGGAGAAACTGAAAGTACTTTTGACAGTTCCAGGGTGGTATGGGTAGTTTGAGAAGCCCTACACGTGCAGAAGTTTGCGGGCCCACTCTTGATTGGAGCCTCAGCTCATTCATATAGCTGAAGACGGGCGTGTATGCCTGATCCGCCACATGCCAACCCGTCCATTATCAGGCTCTGGCTTGAGAATGAGCCTGTGCTGAGTCGACAAGAACGCGAACAAGTACTTACAGGCAGTTGCCAGGACTTCCGATGCGGTGAATGAAACGAATTCCAAAGTCGGTGTCGGCTTGGTCGGCCTTTGTCCTTTGCCACCAAGGACCAACTCGTCGTCAACTCGTTCCTCACGATGTCGAGTCCACCTTCGTCGCAGTCTCTGCACGCTTCTGTGCACGCACCGAAGCCAGAGCGCGCTCTACGACCACCCTCTCTTAATCAGCTCGCTGCCCGTATCAATCTGAGCTCGACTGGGACAAGTGCATCAGCATCTAGCTCGCCCGCTCGTCCACGTCTCGCCGCTTCTCTCCTTCGGACTGGCTCACAGACATCCTTGTCGACCACTTCTACCAACGATTCTATCGCTGTGAATGCACCTGGATCTACCCGTTCAACGTCCCCGGCCCTAACGGCCACGACTAACGCCTCTCCGCCTAAATCTACCACGCCTTCTATCCCGGAGGAGGCCCCGTTCGAGACCGAACCTCTCACACAAGACAAACTCAATGAACTTGACCAAGAAACCGGCACCGCTACGAAACCTGAAAAGAAAATCAAAGGGTACAAGAACGTTCCGAGTCTCGATGCTATCACCGCCCGCCTGGCCAAGGCGAGGACACTCAGTGTTGATGGCTCAGCGCGCCCTCCGGAGGCAGAGATGATCGAGGATCCAAAGACGCCCGGTGCCGTTATGAAGGCGCCAGAGCATCCGCTTCAGTATACTTGGTGTGTGGACATCTCTGGATAAGGGGCGAGCGTCCTAGATCTTTTCTCTATTCACAGGACGATCTACCACGACACCAAAGCCAAGGCTCCCTATGCGTCTTCCAAAGCTACGGGCGAGGATGGCATTCCTTTCTCTGCCGTCCCCGAGTCCGATGATTACGAGGCGGGGTTGGCCGTCATTGGCGAATTTGACACTGTCGAATCCTTTTGTCGTTACTTCAATTGGCTCAAGCCCCCCTCGAAACTTGAACGAAACTCCAACTATCACATATTCAAGTCCGGGATAAAGCCCATGTGGGAAGATGCTGCGAACGCGCAAGGTGGAAAATGGGTCCTTACGATGAAGAACAATCCGACCTTATTAGATCGGTGTTGGACTTGGCTGGCGATGGCGCTGGTTGGCGAGGAACTAGAGGAAGGCGACGAAATTTGCGGGGCAGTCGTGAGTCTGAGAAGCAAGGTCGATCGTATCCAGTTGTGGACCCGGAGCAAAGATGATGTTGAACGACTGAACGGCATTGGAAAAAAACTCGTAAAGTTGTTGGACGTCTCTGAAGCTGACAGTATTGGACTCGAGTTCCAGGTTTGTCCCTCGTCTTTACGTTGGGTACAATTTTTGATACGCTCGCGACGTCCACAGTATAATACGGAGGACCGGCCCTTGCCAAACAAGTTTCTGTCCATTCAAGCGATGCCAACAACGTCCTATCGATCGACATTTGGCGCATCGGCAACTCATGTCCACAAGGGTACGTTTGGAAGTGTCACCAGTCCTACGACTGAGGCCGGGACGCCGGCGAGCACCGGAAGCGGTGGGGCATTTGGAAGTTTTGGGATTGGCAGCATTGGGTGGAGAAACAAGCGAACGTAAAGTGGAACGCGTACCCTGCAAGGCATTGTGATGAGCGACCGCATGTACTCTTTTTCTCTGCAATCTTACTGTTTTGCATTTCACGGACATCCACCTGAAGCCATTGTTTGATTGGGAGGGAAACAAAAAAGTGGACAAATCCGGACTCGAACCGGAGACCCCCCGCACTCAGCGCCATGCTAAGCGGATGTGATAACCAGCTACACCATATGCCCTACGGTACACTTGCCACCGCGGGTTTTATGGAGTGCGTGAGAGTTTCAATGAATCGGCCTTTTACGCACAGCCACTTGCGTGATCGAGCGTTGCCTCGTCCCGTCGAAACCGCGAACCGAACCAAAATGGACGGCGAACGAGGAACAGTGAGCAATGGACCTGCAAACTCGACTCAGTCGGACGTCGTAATGGACGTCGAACAAAGCCAACTTCAACGTCCGCAACAGTCTCTTTCCACCGAGTCACCTACGCAGGCCAGCGGCGACGGTGTCACCGTGCCAGCATCGGCGTTGCAGTCGAACCCAGAACCCACGGGTGGTACGATCCAGATTCCGGCGTCTGGTGCGTCCGATCAGCCATTGGCCACAACAGACGTGGCGATGGACTTGACGGAAGGAGAATTGGGTAAAGAGCAGCCTGGACGGGTCAATCGCGCGGAGACTAGAGAATTAGAACACATAATTGCCGCTGTGGACGGGTCCGCAGGGGTGCCATCTCCAGCCGAGGACCTTGTGGAGGCCAAGCGAAACGTCAGCATGCCCCCCGCGCAGTCCACCACGGATCCTGCACCAACACAGTCATCTACACCCATGGTCGCCGACTCATCCTACCTCAGTGTACGGCTTCCGCCGCTTGCTTTTGTCGAGGGACAACCTCAAGAACGCCAACTCAACGTCACGGATGCGTTGAGCTATCTCGACGCCGTCAAGGTCCAATTCCAGGACCAGCCGGACGTGTACAATCAATTTTTGGACATCATGAAAGACTTCAAGAGCCAACTGTACGTCCTTTGGCTTCTAGACTGATCATTCTCTCACCTTTTTTCCACAGGATAGATACGCCTGGTGTCATCAGACGCGTCTCTCACCTGTTCAGTGGCCATCCAGCACTCATCCAAGGGTTTAATACCTTTCTTCCTTTCGGCTATCGCATAGAGTGTTCTACGGACCCACAAAACTCCGCTATAATCACTGTCACCACACCTTCCGGAACAGTGGTTCAATCAACCCGCGATGAGCCGACTGGCTCCGGCGGCCTGCAAGGTTCTTTGCCTCGTGTCGATGGTCCGGCTTCAAGTTCATCAGCCGCTCTTCCGTCTGACCCGACCATGTATGGCGTAGGGTTAGACAGTGTGTCTATCGAGCCCGCCATGCAATACGTCCAGAAAATCAAGCAGCGATGTGACGAAGCGACGTACCGTCGTTTCCTAGAGATACTAGGCAGGTATCACAACCTGGCTGACGCTGTCGACGAGGCAAGTCCGTTTTACGTGCATGTATGGTGCTCATGGTCATCCATGTGTGTTATCCAGAGGGAAGTGTCTGCCGAGATCGCTCGATTGTTCAAAGATGATCCCGATCTGCGTTCTGACTTTCGAATATTCATGCCCGAGAAATCTCAAGCACTCTTTGATGATGCGGAAGATAGTCTCCTTACCGCCCCCACGGAACCCAGGCGTACGAGATCCAACACACCTCTGGATAGATCTACGCGCCGTAGACCTGAAGTGTCCCTCGCGGCAGCCGCAGAAGCAGCCACCGTTCCCCAAAAGCGAAAGCGAAAAGCCAATGAGCGCGAGCGTGACAGGGACATAGCGCCCAAGACTGCTCCTCAGCGTGTACGCCGCACCATTGAGCCTTAAATTCTCTGTAGTGCTGATGCTAAATGAAGTTCAAACAGGCAAGCTCCGCTGTTAATGGCGCCCCGAACGGAGTGGATAGAATCCCATCTCCGGGTTATTCGTCAATTCGTCAGGTGCAATTGCAGCAAGTACAACAATTCACTGCCCCCGTTCCCAGCCTCGAGGAGACGCACTTCTTTGATCGTGTCAAACGAGCGATTAACAACCGTGACTCGTTCAACGAATTCTTACGCCTCGTCAATCTCTTCACTCAAGAGCTCATAGACACAGCCCGCCTCGTCCGCGAGGCACGGAATTTTCTTGGAGATGGAGATCTCATGCGCCAGTTCAGAGAGATTCTCGGGTGGGATGACAGGAGAGAGAGAGAAAGATGGCTGTTAGAGGAGCAACAACAGCAACAGTCTTGGGCCCGTGCGCAGGGCCAAACTGCACCCATCATGCCTCTCAGACCAGGTCGCATCAATACTGGATTGCAGTTAGGCAGCTACAGGCGCATGCCCCCTACTGTATGTACTATTCTTTGCCAGAAGTGGGTTACTGACCATCGTTGCCGACGTACAGGAAGCGCAAGTGACTTGTTCGGGGCGTGACGAAATGTGCAAGTCAGTTCTGAATGACGAATGGGTCTCCCATCCTACGTGGTCTAGCGAAGATTCTGGATTTATCGCCCACAAGAAGAATGTTTACGAGGAAGCCCTCCACCGTTCGGAAGAAGAGCGACATGAGTACGACTTTCATGTTGAGGCGATCGTGCGCACGATTGGCATGCTCGAGCCAATCAACAACAAGATGGCCCAACTTACGCCCGAAGAACGTAACGTCTTCAAGCTCAAGCCCAACCTGGGTGGATCTGGAAAGAGTATTCACCAACGCATCATTAAAAAAATATACGGTCGAGAGGGAGGTTTGGACGTGCTCCAGGCGATGCAAGATACCCCATCGGTTGCCATTCCCATCGTCCTCATGCGGCTCAAAGACAAAGAAGAAGAGTGGAAACGTGCACAGAGGGAGTGGAATAAGATTTGGCGCGAAGTCGACGCGCGGAACTACCACAAGTCGCTCGACCACCAGGCCATCAACTTCAAGGCGACGGACAAGAAAGCCGTTTCCTCACGTGCATTCATCTCGCAGATCGAGGCTGTGCGAGATGAACAGATGGACAAGCGGGCGTCATACATCGATCCGCTGTTTGCACGCACGCGACCGAGACACCAGTTGGCGTATGACATCGAAGATGTCGGCGTATTGCAGGACGTCATCAAGATGACGTTGTCGATGTTGGATCGAACGCAAGGCCAAGTCAACGGTGCGGATCGCAAGCGCGTCGAAGCGTTTCTGAGGAGTTTCATTCCTCTCCTTTACGTTCTTGATCACGAGGCATTTAATCGGGCATTCATCGTACAAGAAGTGATCGAGGGAGAGGGTGTAGATGACGCCAGCAGTGTTGCCGATGACGTTGAGACGGCGAGTGCGGTGAGCGGAAGCTCATCGCGTACGGGAGGGAACCGAGGCCGGAAGGCAGGTGGCACTTCCTCAGGTGGTGATTTGAGAAAGAAGTTGTTGAAGAGCGAACAAGCCAAGTCGACAAACCGGAAGACACGTGCTCAGGACGGAACGTCGCCTGCTCCGTCTCGGGCCGTGTCACCCACGCCTGCTGACGCAATGCAAGTCGACGGCACGGAAGAAGGGAAAGCTGAGTGTGAAAGCGTTCCGGTGTCAAGACCTGCGTCTCGGAAACACGTCTTTTTCTGTAACAATATCTATTATGTGCTATTGCGATTACTCGAGGTAAGCTGCATTCCATGACGTCGGCTGTGGAGATAGATGATCTGTTCGTCAGGTGCTCTATTCCCGCTTCCTATTTTTCAAGAACCTCGCCGTATCACTATCAAACCGACCATCCAAAAGTACCGATGCCTCCAAGGCCTCCAAAACGACTAGTCTCCCGCCACTCCTCCAGTTGGACGAAAGGCTCGCCCACGCGGAGCATTTCTACGATCTCATGCTCGAGTCTTGCGAACGGCTATTTGACGGCGAGATTGACCAGCACGCGTTCGAGGAGCAGATGCGGTTAATGTTTGGATACAAGGTATGTTCCTATTCCCTGTCGCTTTCAGTTTTACTGGATAACGGCGCAGGACGCATACCGTATATTCACGATCGACAAGGTGCTCGGTGCGTTCATCAAACAGGTGCAGCTTGTGCTCTCAGATCCACGATGCCACGACCTACTTGAACTGTTGAGACGCGATCGAGCGCTCTCATTGCCCACGATGCAGGACCAGACGAATAGCCGCCGGTCAGCTGAGAACATCATGGGTCCGGATGAGAATATTTACCGAATTGATTGGGTACGTTCCCTTTTGTACTGCTTTTTGCAGGAGATAGAAGAAATGAACAGATACAGACCACAAAGACGATGACGATACAGTTGTTGGCCAAAGACGATTCGAAAGCCTACGATGCGGAGATCCTGGCTGAGCGATGGCAGTCATACATCGATGCATACGTTTCGGTGGGTGTGGCGCGTTTCATCCCACCGCATGTGAGCAAACGAATGTTTTCAGGGCGATTCGGGGCAGGGTCTTCCTGTGTCCAGGCACCAGCGACCGTTTTTGAAAAGGTAGGATGGCGTTCCACGTTTGTCCCCCCCGTCGCTCACCGACGCCTGCGTGCCCATAGGAATGTACGACCGTCCGTGACGGCGACGACGCCCGACGTGCTTGCCCGTGGCGCGCTCGAACTCCGACTGTGTGTGCGGACCTACCGCCTGTTTTACGTCCCTCACACGGAAGACTTTTTGCTGCACGTGCTGAACGAGGATGAGCATGCGGTGATGGGGGAACGGAAAACGAGGTTGAGGAAGAGAGAACGCGCGTGGGCAAAGGAGGTGGCGTCGGGGGCGTGGTCGGAACGAAGGAGCGCGCGTGCGGACGCGGTGCCGGGCCCGAGTCCTGGTGCAAACTCGGAGGTGGGGCCGGGGCCCAGCGCGGATGGGCAACCGATCGTCGAGGCGGTCGTGGTAGAGCCTGACGCTGGTGCAAGCGACGACGTCGTTCCCGCCTCATGATGGATCGGGTCTCGATGGAAGTTACTTTTCTTCGTGTTTTGGGTTGCGGACAAGTCGTACTGTATATTGTTCGTGTGGTCATAATTCAGGTATATAACTTAGATTTCATCTCGTCCTACCGCTGCCGCGGGTCAGGACGACGCGTCCGTTCTCTGCTCCTCATGGGTCTTGTTCACGATGCATCCAGGCACATCCTCCGATTGCTTACTCTGCTCATTGAAGTTGTCACGCTCGAGGCACGCGGGAGTAAAGTAGACCCAGATGAATCCTAATCTGAAACAGCGTTCCTCGATTGGGCCGACCCCGAGATCGTACGCAAGCGACAAAGCTAGCCGTTCATCGAATCGCCCCTGGCCCGGAAGAACTAGGTAGGCAAGATGGATCCGACCTGGATGATGCACCTGTGTACGCACTAGTGCGCGCTGAAAAGTACCACAGGGACAGGAACGACCTCCGCAAGAAGTTTGGTTTGGGCAGGAGCGTGTGGGCGTTGACTTCAAACGAATCCGAAAATCGGGATGGATGCCAGTCCACGTCAACATCGCATCCGAGGCAGTCACACATCAAGAACACGGCGACACAGGCGTTTGCATTGGGGGTGATCCGTAATCGGATCACTGACTAGTCTTACAATCAAGACACCTGTCGGCTAGCAAGAACACATCGACACACCACAAGGAATATCGTACACTAGACAATGTCCATCTGCTAGGAAGCGGAAAGACGGAGGAAGAGTTCGACTTTTTTAAAATTTTATTTGTTTTATAGAATGGAAAAAAGAGAAGCACTGGATCGCTGTCGTTGATAGAGGGGTCGATGCGTTTCCTGTTCACGGTTGGATTAGCATACGTCCTGTCCATGGACACAAAAGAACAGACCACAGTCGAACACGCCTAGAACACCTTCCATGCACCTTTGTCTCCGAGCTGGCCGTGCTGCTCATGCTGCTCAAACTTGACGGAAGGCGTCGCATGGGGGCCCGTGTA
>JBBPTV010000528.1:0-19775 GCA_038094275.1 Tubosaeta brunneosetosa | reverse complement strand
CGCACTCGTTGTCCTTTGGGTGCGCGTACATGCGCATGACCACTGTGCCCCCGTGGGTGGAGGTGCACTGCTGTGTTTCCCCACCCTGTCGTCGTCTTGTAGTGGTGCGCGTGTGGTTGTGCCCCGCACGTCGTCCTGGGTGTGTGGTGCGGTTGCGCCCCTCCCTGCCACCGTGGTGCCGTACACTGGGGTACGCCCCCCGCGCGTCGTCCTGGTGGGTGGCGGGTGCGCCGTTGCGCTCCCCTGCCTTCCTTGTCGTCCTGGGGTGGTTGGTGTGCCGTGCGCAATTGTGCTCCTCCTCGACATGCGGTGCTGTCGTACACTGTTGCGCCCCCCCACGTGTCGTCTTGGTGGGTGGTGTGTGCGCCGTCGCGCTCCCCCGCCTTCCCCGTCGTCCTGTGGGTGGTGGGCATGCCGTGCGCGGTTGCGCCCTCCGCGTGTCGTCTGGTGGATGATGCCCGCGGTGCCCGTGTCGTTGTGCCTCCCGCACGTCATCCTGGTAGATGGTGGATGGGCCGCTGCGCTACCCTGCCTTCCTCGTCGTCTTGTAGTGGTGGGCGTGCCGCATGCCAGTGACTTGCGCCACTATCGCCTTGGTTGGTGGTAGGAACGCCGTTGCGCTCCCCTTGCCTTCCTCGTCGTGTCGTGGGTGGTGAGCGCACCATGCGCCGTTGTGTCCCCTGCCGGTCGTCTCGGCACGACACGCCGGTGCAACCCCTGGGTGCACAATTCCCCGATGAGGCTCCGTAGGGGCGCGGGAAACGGGCGGGAGGCGGGAGCCACACGCGGCGGCTTGAATGGAGTTAAATCTCCGCCTGAACGTTGCCGAGGTCAGGTGAGTTTATCTGGCATGTGACTCGGACACTCGGACACTCGGATGTTCGGAAAGGCCAATTCCACGACTTTGTGGAATTCAACAGGCCCTCCGGGCAAGCCTGGACCCCCATCAGTGTTCAATTGACTCATGCTACAACTTATTGTTTTGTGGACAAGTATGTGTGTATTTAGTAATTAAACGTTCGGCAGTTTACTGTTTTCTTTTTCTTAGTTGTTGCGCTGCAAGGTATCAAAGATATGTGTGAATTTTTGCCCAAACCCTCCCGGTCATCTTGGAGGTGGTACACATGCCATGTACCATCGCGTCTCCAACTCATCTTCGTCCTTATGGTGGGAGTAGGCAGATCCGTCGTAGACACTGGGGTGAGTGCGTCGTTTCGCCTCGTCTTTGCCATTACGGTGAGGTGGGTCGTCCCTGCCGCGTCGTTGTCGGCGCCGTGGTAATGGGCACGCCGTCACGCCCCCCGATCCACGTCCTTGTCATTATGGTGTGGTGGGCGCGCACGTTGTCACTGTCATTTTTGCGGTTGGCGCTTCAATGTGCCCCCTCGCTCTTGTCGTCGTTGACGTTTGTGGTGGTGAGTGCGCTGTTGCGCCCACTCGCCCTCGCCGCTTTGATGACGATGGGGCTGTTGTACGCCCTCACCCACTCTGTGCATGGCGGTGGTGGGCATGTGGTTGCATGCCCTTGCCATCCCTGGTGGCAGGCCATTACTCGCCCTCGTCAGTTGTCGTCGCCGTTGTGGTGGTGGGCATGGAGTTGCATGTCCTCGCCCGTGTCCTCGTCTTCGCGGCGACGCGGAAGTGCAATGGCTGGCACACGCATCGGCGTCGTCACCAGCTACGGTACCACCCTATTTGTGGTAGTGAAAGTGGACGTACCGGGCCACCTCTCGTCGTCGCCGTGCGGTGCGACACCGGCTCCAATGCGCGCCGTGGCGCTACCTTGCCCTTGTGATAGTTGTGGCGATCGGACAACGGTTGTGTGGCCACGCTGGCTCTGAGCAGAAAAAGAGCCCGCACGTCGGAAACGTACTCTTTGATAACATTGCGCAGCGGATGCACGTCGCACGTACGAATGTCAAGGCACCGTTGCAAATCGGCCGGATGATGAAGAGTAACAATGAAAGGTTTCTGAAGCGCACTCGCATCGTGTACGGCAGAATTATCGTGAAAGATGCTGACAAGGGCATACGCATCATCGAAGTCACATTGTTCTTCATCGCATACCAAATCTCCACTGATACTGACCTCATCGCCCGTAAAGAGATTAAAGCCCGAAAGTTCATCGACCCCTCCAGTGTGAACAACAGGTTCTACCAATCTGCACACCACCTTCTGTTTCGAGAAGTCAGCGGACAATTTTCCCCTTCCATAAATGTCATCAGAATAAAAAAGCATGCAATTCGCAAGCTCTCGAGGCATGATGTGTGAGACGAAGCGGGTGGTTGCAAGTTTCGAAGACAAAGTAGCCCCTCAATCTCCTAAGATCAAATCCCACAAAAAAATGCTCACGCACAGCATGCGGAACCCATCGGCAGTCGGAATCGGATCGGATACAGTCAAATGGCAGGATTTTTCGCCATGACAAACCTGTCCCCTTCGGGGTCCAGGAATATTCTGCCACTTTGGTACAACCGGCAAAACCAGTGCCGGTAAAATCCACTCGAAGTATTTCTGCCCACTACACTACAGGCCACAGCTCTGCAGGCCGCCTCGAAAACGGCTCGGCATCCTGAGTGGTACGAAGGCCCATTTGTCGCAGAAACTGGAAGTGGCCGGTCTGGATGATGTTGATCAAGGTGATTCAAAGGCGAGTGTGTTCTGTTCGTTACACGAGCCGAAACTTGAGTGTATCCTCCAAAGGTACGAGTGCAAGTACACGGTTGAATAAATGTAAGACTGATCTATTTCAAGTAAAGTTTCATTTTCGGGGAGACGCCAAAGATGCCACATTCAATGGGTTCAGGATGATTCAGTTGCGCTGCCCCCCAGCACAGGCTGTTGGTTGGTTGTCGCGTTGACAACCTCGATAGATCGCTCGCTCTGGTTGGAATGTGATCCGTCTTCTTGAACCATCTTACCATGATTTATTGCCA
Organism: Tubosaeta brunneosetosa; assembly: GCA_038094275.1. Classification (NCBI taxonomy): domain Eukaryota; kingdom Fungi; phylum Basidiomycota; class Agaricomycetes; order Boletales; family Boletaceae; genus Tubosaeta; species Tubosaeta brunneosetosa. The sequence goes on along the minus strand of JBBPTV010000528.1, from coordinate 16,839 downwards.
CATCCGTTCGACCAGAAGGTAGGTGCAGGTACTCGAGAATATTGCTCGCCTCTTTCAATGTCAGGAAAGCCAGTTCCGGACTCAGTGTGATGTAGTAATCGCTTGCACCAGCTGTTTCACAGCTCACAAAAACCCTCACAGATTGCCGACCGAATTCCTGATGCTCTCTGCGGCGCGATTTATTCCACCGTTCCGCATCGCCCTTTGGTGATTTCGGTGCACAGTTCACAGGATCAGCATTGGTCCCATCTATCAGTCATGTCGTCGGTGCAAAACTTGCACTGCCTCGCTCGTAGAGTGAGACTAGCCAGCATAACCCCTGATTGACTGAGGTATAAATTGCACGGGCTTGTTCTCGTTCCGTGTTCTTTTCTTGAATCATTCTTCCCGACTATTCAATTCCTTATTCGATCTTCGTTTCACTACATCTCTGGGAGATGGCTTTCCTTAACTCCAAGTTCGTCGCTATTGCACTCACCTGCGCATTCCTTACCTCCGCCGCCGTCCCCAACAAGCGTAGCACCCAGCGGCTTCAGCAGAACGGTCTTGCTGCTAAAGCGCTGAATGACCAATATTCATCCCTGACGACGAGCTCGTCTTGTAATAATGACGGTGACGTGGCGTGTACCGACAATCAATTCGCGGTCTGCCTTCAGGGTCAATATCTAACCTAAGCCTGTGCAAGCGGGTGGCCGTGTGCTGCCATCCCTAACAAGTGGGATGAAAGAACGAGCACCATCTGCGACACGAATGAAGACATCGCATGGCGGTTCAGTCAAGCCGGTATATCCGAGTACAAGGGAGCATTGCCTCATGTCAAGTAGGGATGCGTACCTCCTTATATCTCTGTGGTGCTTACGCCCTCTGGCTCTAGACGCGGTCAGTCGTGGCTGGAACAAAATGGGCCTGCTGCGCAAGCGCTAAACCAGCAATACGCAACGTTGACCACAAGGTCGTCCTGCAACGATGGCGAAACTGCGTGTGTTGGTGGGGAGTTTGCGACCTGCGTCGAGGGCAGATATTTGACATGGGCCTGCGAGAGTGGTTGGACATGTGCGGCGATTCCAAACGAGTCGAGTGAAGGAACCATCACTACCTGCGACACCATCGAGGATATTTCGTGGCGGTTCTCTCAGGCTGGTGTTTCCGAGTATTAGAGACGACTTGTAATCTGTTATAATTCAAGCTGCCGCATGGACAAGCGTTGAACACGTTCGTTTACCAAAGCCGGTTACTCGGCTAGTTAGCTTCACACACGACCGCAGTTTCTACAACGCTTGTCCATGGCCCCCCAATTCACGCCGACCCCAGTAGAACTGTCTCTCGTAGACCGCATCTTTGCCCAGGCGGACACGCAGAAGATTGGAATACTCACTGGAGACGTCGCAGTCAGAGTCTTTGGCGGTGCGAAGCTCCCACCGACCGTGCTCGGGGAGATATGGAACATCGCAGACGAGGACAACAATGGCTTTCTCACCAGAAAAGGCGTCGCAGCCGCCGTCCGTCTAATGGGTTGGGCGCAGAAAGGAGAGAAGATTTCACCCGCACTGCTCAGCAGATGTGAGCTTGCTCTTGCGCTTCGTTGGCTTGCACTGACTGTATGCGACAGTGGGCCCCCTCGCTACTATCGATGGTGTTCCTGCACCTTTGGCCCCCCAGGGTACCGGGGCCTCGATCCCGAAATCCCCACCACCCGCTTTGCCTCTTCTCACTCTGCAAGACAAGTCCAAGTTTGCGAGACTCTTTCAAGCCTCTGGACCAACAAACGGTCTCTTGAATGGTACGTTGTGTTCTCTTCGTCACATTCAGACCGAGGCACGAGCTTCGACGTAGGTGATAAAGCCCGCAACGTTTTCTTCAAGTCCAAGCTTCCTGTCGACAAGTTGTCGCAGATATGGCATGTATCATCTCGGTTTTAAGGTTGCATACGTTTTTCGAACCTTTATTCTAGGTCTTTGGCAGACACGCAAGATCGCGGCGCGCTCGACTCGACCGACTTCACAGTAGCCATGTATCTAATTCAAGCAACCATGTCCGGTCATTTATCCTTCATACCCACATCCCTCCCCCCAGGATTGTATGAACAAGCAGGGGGAGCTGCCGTAGTCGCGCACGCAACCGGGAGCAGTGCGCATCTCACGGGCCCGCCAGCATCATCACCATCATTTCCCCCGCCCGTCAAGCAAACGCCTGTCCAGACAAATTTCACGGGTCAAAGCCTGGGATCCGCCCTTCCTTCTCGTCGACCTGTGCCAGCTACCAAAAACCCAGCGATCCCGCCTTTCCCTGGCGTGGCCCTTCAGGTTACTGGCCTGTGGGATGTTACTCCTGTCGAGAAGGCCAACGCCGACCGTTTCTTTGATACATTGGATCCACACAAGCGAGGCTATATCGAAGGCGACGTTGCAGTTCCCTTCATGTTGCAGTCCAAGTTGCCGGAGGAGGTCCTTGCCCAAGTCTGGTATGCCCATATCTTATGATGTCCTGAATACAACTTGATCTCGTTTGTAGGGATCTTGCTGATATCAACAACGATGGACGCCTCACACGAGATGGATTTGCAGTTGCGATGCATTTGATTCAAGGCAAACTGGCAGGCAAAGAGATTCCGGTTACGCTCCCAACAACTCTTGTACCTCCTTCGATGCGGGACAACGGTCCTGCTTCACCGTTTGCGCTTACATCTCAACCCACTGAGCCGATACGTGATCTCTTGTGGGACGATTCCCCTCCAGCGTCGACTGTGAAGACACAACCTCAGCCCAACATTTTTCAACCGCCAGCGATCTCCCCACCGCCAGTACCCCCCCGCGTTCCCCAGGCTTCGGAGGATCCCTTTACTTCGGGAACCCACAGCTGTACGCCTTCTGCTTGTTTTCCCGGATCACTGACCCATCTCCTCGGGTTTAGCATTCCACAAGGATCTTCTCGGAGATGACGACGAAACACACCCGCCTCCGTCACTACACGATCGATCTGCAGAAATCGGAAACTTACAGAACCACGTCAATTCTACGAACAAGTCACTTCAGAACGCTAAAGCCGAGCGCGAAGCTTTGGAGGCCATGCTTGCTAATCAGGCCTCTCAGCTCTCTGCTCTGCAGACACAACTCGATTCTGCGAAAGCTGCCTTCGAGACGGAGACTGGTTTGTTGAACGTGCTCAAGGACCGCCATGCCAATCAGAACGCCGAGATCCAGAAAATAAGAGAAGAGCTGATCCGGAGCGAGAGTGACCTTAGCGCGATTCGTGTTGAGAAGGCGGAGATTGAAGGTGCATTCCTGCGCGACAAGGAGGAGGTCCGCGACCTCAATCGTCGCATGGCCGAGGTGACTGCGCAGATTGCTACCACCAAACAAGATGTCGAGAAAGCAAAGAAGGATGCCAAACAACAAAAGGGTCTTCTCGCGATTGCTCGCAAACAAGTCGCAACCAAAGAGTCTGAGAAGACCAAAGTTGATCAGGAACTTGAAGAAACCCAGGCGGATCTTGCCAGCACGATCAAGGAGCGAGAGGAAGCTGAAGCCGAGGTTGAGAAAGCATCAGAGTTGGAAAGGGTCAAGTCTCCCGCTGACTCGCTATCATTCGCTGCCGCCCACCCGTTACCGATCACTCCTGACATCACGGGTGGTGGTCCCCAAAGCCCTAGTGGCGTCAAGAGCAACAACCCGTTTGAGAGGCTGGCAATGTCCTCTGGAACATCAACTCCACGGTCCGATTCCCCTTTTGGGTTCTTCTCAACTGCGTCCATGTCACTTCCCCCTGGTCTTCCGCCCCCACCTGGTCTCTCTCCCCCTAATACGCTCGATGACCCATTTGGCATGTCTCAAGCATTTGAGTCCGAACCACAGCCATCTTCCGAGGTTGCCCCGGACAACGATGCAGTAGATGGGGGTATGACTACACCCAAAATGAAAGTCAAATCAACGTTTGAAGAGTTTGGCGAAGTTATCTCATCACCTGTAGAGGAAGAACTATTCAGTACACCCCCGAACAGTACTACTCCCGTCCACCTCGGTGGTGATGTAACGCCTCACCTTCCATCATTGGACTCGGCTGCGGCTCACTTCCCTGCCCTGGATGACATTTCTTCGGGGAAGGGTGACGGCAGGGAGGGCGAGACAGACTTGTCAACGTATCTTCGCGACCTAGATGTCAATGAAGCGGATAGCGATACAGATAGCGATGAAGAAGAAAGTCACGAGATGATTTCACAGAAACAGGGGAGTCATCCCGCAGGGACATCCTCCAAGGACGAACCTTCGTCGTTCGATGATATCTTTGGTGCTACTAATGATGCGCCCGTAATGGTCCCGCCCTCCGTCTCGCTGGCCGCGGCGAGTACAGACAACATCTCACCGACTCAGAATGGTTCAGCTAGTGTCGATGCGTTTGGTGTGCCTCTTACGAAACCTGCCGCGACACCTGAAGATGGTCACGAGTCCGGTTTCAGCTTTATCAACACACCCGTTGTGGTAAGCAAGGACAGCAGTGGAATGAACAGCTTTGACGAGGCATTTGGCAAGAACCCGCCTGGTGCCCCCTCCCAGACAACGTCGAGTTTCTCGTTCGAGTCTGCATTCGAGGACAACTTTGATTTTCCAGGCACAACGACCGAGGTCCCGTCATCGGATGCCCCGCCTCCAAACGGTGTCACGCCGACTCTGCATAACTTGGAGACGGTGACCACCAACGACGCACCAGATCTCTTTTCCGCGCCCGCAAATGGGAGCGCTACCTCGAAAGCGGTCCCCACACAAGCACCGATCTCGTTTAATGATGTTTTCCAAACGGGTCCCGTGCCCGCCCGAAATCCTGAGCAGATTGTGGCGGACCAATCGGGATTGGGTAGTATTTCATTTGACGAAGCGTTTGGAGGGCTTGATGCCTCTCAAGCCCTGAAACTTGATGACACATTTTCATCTCGGGCTTCGAACGTCTTTACGAATCCAGTGCCTCCCCCGCAACCCGAGGCTGGGAAGCAATTCCCGGTCACGTCGCCACCGACGTCACCACGCGGTCCTACTTCACCTCGTGTGACGCCGTCGATACGATCGAGTTCTCCTCAGCCACGTACGTCCCCACCGCCACGGGTTGGATCACCCAAGGCGCCACGGCCGTCGACGTCATCATCCAAGGAAGTTGCATATGAGAAGCCACCGCCGCCTCCACGTCATTCCAAGCTTAGCGTGGGTGTTGTTTACGATGCGCATGGTGCCTGTCTGATAACTGATCGTATCTAGCAGATCCGTCTGCCATTTGGCAGGAAGAAGAAACAAGACACACTGCCACCCATGCCAACACCACAATCGGCACAAGCCTCCGCGCGGACTGACGAGCCAGGTGCGGTTGCACCTGATGACGATGCCGAGCAGGTCAAGCGACTTGGGGAGATGGGATTCAGCCGTAATCAAGCGGTCGCAGCACTTGAAGCCAACGATTACGACTTTCAAAAGGCATTGAACAGTTTGGTGGGTGCGTAAGGAGAGATTAGTCAAGATGCATCACTATATTATCGATCTCGCACGTAATATTTCGCAGTTCACTTTTTCTTTTTTTCTCACTTTCTCTTTTTTGATGCGGTCTCTCATTGATGTTTGCGGAATACATACTCACACATGCACGCTCATTCGTACGACATCTTTATTTTATTTTTTTTGATTCACTACTATGAATGGATCTTCCGGCCTCTTTCCCAAAAGACGAGTTACCCCATTAATTACCGGTGATCGGTGATGGCGCTTGACTTTCGACCCTGTCAAGCCTCTCACGCGTGGAATCTTCGTTTTCCGATTATGAGCGTTGTGGATGGCGTGCGTTGTACTAGCTCTTGTTCTCTTGGTCGAGTCAAAGGCGAGCTGAACAAGGCGCGCCATCCTGTAGAACTAGCGGGGTGGTTCAACTATCGAACGTTGTATGACTTTATCTCGAATAGCCGACGTGCCTTGAACACACACAGTGACCCTCGCCAGACTATTTATTTAACCTCGCCCGAGTTTGGACCCTCGTCCGACCCAATGCCCGTGTTTGATATCGTCGTCGTCGGGTCCGGCGGTGGCCTCGACGAAACCAACTTGTCTGCGTGCGTCTGCTGTCCAGTACCGCGTCGTCTGCCTGACGCGCTACAGGTATTTGGTGAAACCGTCCAATGCCTCTTGGGACGATGGTACCATTGCGCTCGAAGCAGGTGTGCTTTCTACCCGCGCGTGCGTCGATCGTCCTCATGTCCGTTAGGGTCCGGGTACGGTGCACTCAAGCAAATCATGAAGCAGACTCCCAACATCTTTGGGGAGGAAGATCCCGCGAAAAAGAGGACGCCCGCGACGATATACGCCAACGTCAAGTAAGCCGCATCTTCTTCCGAGAAGCAAAAAGGGGTCGGGTGACATGGACATCAGATGTTTTCTCATCACGCACGCGCATCTCGACCACATTAGTTCGCTGGTCATGTCTGCAGGCGCGCTCGGGGGCGGCAGAAAGCAGATATACGGCTCCCCGCAGACCCTCAAAGATCTCGAGACGGTCTTTTCCGATCGCGTGTGGCCAAGACTGGCCTCGTACGACGACACCCATCCCTCCTGCCGGCTCGTCTACCACGCGTACGTTTATCACGTCCCATGCACCACCTCCGCCGCTGACCCTCCGCCAGCCTACACGCAGACGGCAAATACAAGACGATCCTGCCCGACATCGCCGTGCGCACCATGACCCTCAGCCACGGCAAGAACGACTCGGGCCCGTACGACAGCGCCTGCTTCTTCCTCAAACACCTCCCCACCAAACACGAGTTCCTCTTCTTCGGCGACGTCGAGCCGGACAGCGTCGCCGTGCGCCCGCGCAACGCGACCGTCTGGCGCGCCGCCGCGCCCAAGATCCCCCACGCGCTCTCGGCGCTCTTCATAGAGTGCTCGTACCCCGCGGGCAGGGCGGACGACGCGCTGTTTGGGCACCTGTGTCCGGAGCATCTCGTCGACGAGCTGGTTGCGCTCGCGGGCGAGGTCGTGCTCGCGCGCAGGACTGAGGGCGCGTCGTCGTCGTCGCGGCCACGTAAGCGCCAGAAACGGGCGGCGCCGGCGGGGGAGGCGTTGTATGGCGCGCTGACCGGGCTCAAGGTGTTCGTGATGCATTGCAAGGAGCATCCGTGTGCGGAGCGGCCGATCAGCGAGGTGATTGCGGAGCAGTGTCGGGAGATGCTGGGGCCGCATCGCTTGGGGCTAGAATTGTTGACGGCGGACCAGGGCATGAAGATTGGTGCGTGGCGTGTCTTGGGTGGTGTTCCCCGTCTGATGCGTTCTCAGTGATATGAATCGCCCATCAGAGCTGTATATATATTTATCGGTCTAATTGATACCCTCGTTTGTATACCTAACCACTGTAGCCCTATTTTTTCTTTTCTGCTCTCTTTTTGGAACTTTTGGGTACTTTTTCGTTCGATCCCTTCGTCATTCGTATTAACAAGTAGTCCGCCTTGAAAGTCCCTTGATGGTCAACGTGCAGACGAGTACATGAGATGAGAAATGATCAAAATTCCGCGTAATACGTCGTACGACGAGAACAAAGGTCTAACTCAAAAACGCAACGATAAAAAAAAACGTGTCAAACGTGAACCAACAAAGCACTGCGAGGAAGAGAAAATAAAATAAAGAAAAACTCATCATAGAATCATAAAGACTACGAAGATGCGTAGAGTTTGACGACGCCGTCCGCACCAGCGCTCGCCATAAACGGTAATGAGGGGTGGAACTCGACGTCCAACACGCCCTCCTGGGCCTTTTCCCGGTGCGTCGTCATCTCTTGCGTACACGTTCGCGAGCCAAGCAGGTCCCAAAAGCGTACCGAGCAGTCATGCGAGCCCGAAACGAGCGAGAACCCGGCAGCGTCGACCGAGAGCGAGGTCACACCGTCTAGGTGCGCAGGCATCGTGTGCGTACATTGACCTGTCATGGACATATCAGCTGTGTACGTGATGGCGGCCGATCAGATCGCACCAGTGGTGATGTCAAAGATACGAATAAACTTGTCCTCGTGAGCAGTGACAATAAAGGTCATGGTGGGATGTGACACCAGCCGGTTTACTTGCGTCGCGGGCGTCCCGTCTGCATCCAAAGTTGAGCTTTCGTTACTGAATAGAGCATAAAACACGCACCGTACGTCACGTCCGTGGCCAACCGCAACACTTCTTTGCCGGTCTCGACGTCGAATATCTTGACGACGGCGTTCTGATATGCCACGGCGACCTTTTTCAAGTCTGTCTTGATGGCCTCGATGGCTGTAGCACATGGCTCATCTTTTTCGTCTTCGCCCTCGGTCCCTTCTCGTTCCAAACCAGAGTAGCCCCATGATAACCGGAGGGAGCCTACGCCTGGCCCACTCACATCCCATACCTTGACGGTACCTTCGGCACCGCAGCTGACGAGGGTGCTTTCATCCCGAACGAGTGCAAGATCCCATACTGCGTCGGTATGGCCGATGAGTTCCCCTCGCGAGGAAGATTCGTCGTATGGTGCATAGGTCGTGTGAGAGGGCGACGGAAGGGCCCACACTCGAATACTCGAGTCGAGCGACGCACTGTATAACAGCTGGCGTGTAGGAGAATGCACAAGACGGGTGATGGCAGCTGAATGACCTCGAAGGGTCAGCTGGGGTTCGCTCTCCGTCGTAACACGGGTGCTGTAAAAGCATGAGTAGAAAGAAACGAATAGAACCCCCGACGTACGTAGAAGAAGCTAGACTCGTCACGTCCATGCGCCATATTTTGACCGTACAGTCGTCGCCACCCGTAGCCAAGCATAGTTCGGTGGGGTGGAATGCGAGAGCGCGGACAGCATCGAGGTGACTTGAAAACCAATGTAAGTCAACGAGCTAGCAACAGCGTTGAAAACACACTTTCTCAGCGTCCGTTTGGGTTTCCAATGCTTGGTGCTTTCGCCATCCGCCTCGTCAACGACACCAACCGGCTCACCATCGTCATCTTCCTCACCCACTTCCTCGGGCTCGTCATCCTCACTCTCCCTCCATTGTTGGACGTGCTCATAGGACGTGCGCAGCTTCTCTTTCCATTCGCCTGCAGCGTCAGGACGGAAAATCATCGTCGCCGGTTTCGAGAGTTCACCCTCTTGACGGATCGCGGAAGGCTGCCCAATACTATCTGGTTGTTGCTGTTGCAGAGGTTGCGTTTGTGACTGGGAAGGCGGCTGAGTCGGAGCAAAGTTTCGTTGCAACTGGTCTTGTGGTTGAGGTTGTGTCTGTGCGGGAGGTTGCTGCTGCTGGTACATCGATCCAGATATGGCAAGCGGATTTGGTCGTTCCAGTGGGCCCGAGGTTGCAGGGGGACCAGACATGACACCCGAACCAGTGCTTCCAAGCATAGGAAACTCTTTGGCTGGTCCACCGCTGACGCTGACACCGCTCATCCCGGGACCAGTTGATTCTGGGAGCTGCTTCCTGGGTCGTCCGTTGTAGATCGAGTCAAAGGAAGGGGGGGCTTGACTCTGCACTTGTCCCGTGCTGCCGATTCCTCCAAGCCCAGGTCCTCCGGAAGAGCCCGGGCCGATGCTTGGATTTGGATTGGATATGAGTGGACGGTTTGGAAGCGGGTTCATTGCTTGAGGCGAGGTGAGATAGGATATTTCTTGGAGACACTGCTTGAGGTACTCGCGGCTCCTCGCACGCGACTTTGGATCACGGGCTGTTGAAGCCTTGCCCAGAGCTGCGCCCGCGGAGGATGCAGGGACGACAGAAGGAGCAGCAGAGGGAGCGCGGGGAGCAACGCCGTTTGGCGCTTTTTCGGACGGGAGAGGTGAATCTGGTAGAGATTGCACGTCGCGTCAACCCAAGTAAAAGAGGAAGAGCCACACACCTTCACTCCGAGGTGAACTTCCACTGCTGCCATCTTTATGACTCTGCGCATCCTCTTTCGCGCCTTGTTGAATGGCGGCTAGCTTGGATGGGGGTACCGCTGTTGACGTGGGAGCAAGCTGTTTTGAACTAAATGCATGAAATAAAGAACGGGCCATGTGACAAAAGTATAGGGCTCACCGTTCCATGCGAAGAGCATATTCAAGCATCTTGATGCGTCGCATAAGGTCCAATTTGACGTTTTCGAACGAGCGACGCTCGCCTTCGAGAAGGGCAATGCGAGCCTAGACAGCATGAGCATAGAGAGAGAAAAAAGGCGACGAGGACAGACCCTCATCTCTGCCCGCTCGATCTCCCACTCGTTTCTGTCACGCTCATACCGACGCCATTCTGTCTGCAAAAAGTGCAATACGCTGGACAAGGTGAAATCCTGGCCATTTTGAGGTGGTGGTGGTGGGATAGCCTGTCCTTGGCCGGGTTGACCGAGTGGGTTCTGCTGTTGTGGAGGGCCCTGTCCGCTCTGTGGATTTGGCTGCGGTGGGGGCACCTGGAGCGTGCCAAGCATGGGTATTTGGATCGTCTGTGGATGGTGAATGCTGGGCGAGGGTTGGTTTTGTGGTGGCGGGTGGTAAGCGTTGAGGTGATGGAGCACGTCGCGTTGCTGGGCAGGCGTGAGGGTAGTCAGCGGGTGCTGTTGGCGGTGTTGTTGCTGGTTGGTCTGTGCGGGGGCCTTGAGGTTGAGAAGGAGGCGGGGTGTAGTGAGCATCGTCCTCAGCGACGAGCGGGCCACTTGATCACTGTTTGCGGATGACAAACAACCGACGCTTTCGACGACGACGACGACAGCCGCGCCGTGTTTTTTAGCGATGACGGCGAAGAAAAAAAGCGGGATAAAGGCGGTTGGATTTAATCCGCCAATAAAATACAGAAATTATTCCTCCGACCTGCTCGACACACACGTTTCTTTATGAACCTGTCCGTCGCCGTCCCCACCGTCTTGCGGTACAGCCAGTACGCCATTTTACCGCCCTCTCGCCGTCTTTCTTCCACTTGTTCAAACCCAATCGTGGCCATGAGTGACCTGAGATGCTCGGACGTCATGTACCGCGAGTTGTCGACACACGGCGAGGGCAGCTGTCGACCCGTTCAGCGACAGCTAGCGTGTGCACCAATCACCTACGACGAGAAACAACAAGCCAGAGGGGCGTAGAAACGCATGGGCCAGCACGAGCATCCGCCCTCTGTCTTTTGGCTCGGGCACAAAGTTGACCACCAGGCTGAGACTGACAACGTCCCATCGCTCAGCGTGCTCGTCCACGTCCATGGTCAGAAAGTCTTGTTCAACGATGGAGGGATGTCGGCTTCGAAGATCGATGGCCGTCGTCGTGATCCACGACGAGCACGACGCGTAGTTGTCCGGTTTCAGCGCGCCAACTTCCAATAAGCTAGTGGGTCTCAGGGAGATGCAGCGCGCCGAGGACGATGCCCACCTCAGAGGCTTCCCCTTTGACTCAAAGCCCATCCCAGTGAGCCACTTGATCAGCATCTTTTCGCTGCCACCTCCACGGTCTTGGCCCTGTCCGATGCTCGACATGTGTTGATACGTCGCCAGCCCTCCCAGCTGCTCAATCTCCCGCTCCACCTCGCGCAATTCTTTTTCATTGGGCTCTTTCTGAAGCTGCCTTTGCCTCTTGAGCAGGGTGTGGAAGCGTCTGATCAGCGCCCGCGTGGCATTCGGATGGCTGCTAGACGGTTGATGTTTCTCGGTCGTGACCGGCGTCTTTTTCTTTCGAGTGTTGCGCATCGTTTCATCCCAACAACGGTCTCCGCGACTTGGTAGTCAAACTTGGACAGGTTTTCTTTTGTCATTGGCAACGAACAACAGTGGCTCCCATACAATACGGCGACGGTGCCTACGACCTCTAAGCCGACCAGCGCTAGATCGATCAGCGGCACTGCCGTATCAATGGTCACTTGTCTCTTGCCAACCTGCAGAGTAGACGCACAATTCATCAGCGGCCGCCCGCGGTCGTCTCATGCCATGTATTTCGGGGAGATGTAACAAAGATGTTCCATTCGGGGTCTAGGCTCTGTTCGTATAACTTGCTCACCAATACACTTCCCAGTGATTCTATTCAAACGGTATCCTGTGATTCTCTGATTTAACCGCCCTGATGTATAAGCAGGAACCCATTGCGATCAATCATGGCGAGCACATGCAACCTCCAAAACGATCAAAAGGAGACAAGCGGGCAAAGGGAACTCGAAGCTTTCCACATCTAGTGGTTGCTGTACACTTCTTGCCGTCATTCTAATGCGTCCCCTGATTTCATATACTACTAGCAAACCAAGACACTATAGGTGCCGACGGTGCCAACACTTCGTGCATTTTGCTTTCTTCGCTATGACCTCCCTTAGAGGTTTGTCCCCCAGAAGTTCATGTGCCGGGTTTAAAAGTTCATCAGTTATTGTGGTCTCTCTCCGGGTCGTTAGTGGCACCATTCCGACTATGAGAAGGTCCGCCCTGGATGGACAGTCACTAGTCAACTACCCACCAGTTAAAATACTCACATGATCCGGAGCTATACCTGGTGGACCGCCGAGCACAACTGACCATCCCCCATGTTTGTCGCACTTTTGTCTCAGGAGAGAAAACGGACAGTGCGCTGACTGTCTAGTGGGGGCGTCTGGATTCAGGTGTATGGTGAGCTGCCCCGGAAACGATACCTGATGAAGCGTACCTTGGTTCACGATCTTCCTGAGTAGTGTACAAAATTATCTGTTTCTTTGAACCCTAATTTGGGCGAACGAGGTACAAACTCTGGTCAGGGCAGCGCCAGATTTACACGCTTTGCGTTTACCCAGCCTCATCGTAGGCGTTTGCTACATCGATCGGCCCACCAAGAACCTTGGCTTTCGGTGGTATCTTTGAGATACCAGGGTGCAACGAACTCGATACATACAGACGTACCCGGCTGCACTCTTCACCTTCTTACAGTACGGAGTGGAAACGGTGCTCCACGCACTGATAAAGCCTGTCCCACTGGTTCCAGTCCGCAACAGATCACGGCCAACGTTGCTCTCACAGATAGAACCTGTAAGAGGCACAAACGTCACATAGACAATGGATAGATCAGTCTGTCGCGAGAGAACATATAACAAATGAAGGACATAGACACGCCGCTGCTCGGTTCATTGACCATATAAGTGATCATACTTACATGACTGTAGGATCACCCCAATGTTGACTTTGCTATAAGTTCTACAGCGGAACAGCCCGTCCCCATATCAAAGCACGGCCTCTACGTGGGATTTGTATCGATTCGTCAGCCCATGTGATGCCCGACAGGGGCGACGAAAAAGCTTGCTCGTCAACAGCAAGTTTGACGACGACCACATTTCGTCAGTGGCTTGCTCAAGCAAGGGTGCACTTCGGTCTCGTCAAAACGTCGAGGCATCAATTGGAACGCACGAATCCCCAGGGGCCAACCCTATCCCGGAGCTATTAGAGACCGCGATCTCTTGATCTGAATAACATGGAGAGTTGTCAATCATATTCCGGAGCCTTTAGAGACTGCGAAATTATAACCTCTCATTTTCTAGTTGGCTAAAATTGCGGGTGGTGTGAAAATCTGTCTTTTCCAATCGAGTGCAGCAACTTTTGCAGACCGTCTATCAACTGATTCATGCCTCACGTTGGCATTCTCCCAGAATTCCGGTCACCAGACTGGCACGAACAGGGGAGGTGTGGAGCAGATGCCTATGTAAATTTGAAGACGTAACGTGACAAATTTCCGAGGCGTGTGATCCCCCTGACAAACGAATCGATTGGCATACTACACCACTGGCGTCAACCCAACGTCGGTTCAGGCACGCCGCCAGGCAATGATTGCAGTCATACTACATTGTCTTCATTGTAGTCCGTGGGCCCAGAGGAATAGACTGAGAAAAGCGGCGATGGACAACGACTGCTCCTGTATAAAAGACGTACTCATTCCTCGTTCGTCCCCCAGCTCAAAATGGGTTCCTTTGGGGTTTCGGACACAACTCTGGTGTTGTTAGCGGCGCTTATCGCGACCCTCTTTGTGATCGAGAAGCGACGCAAGGCGGCGGACCAGCCCGGTCGTCCCTTACCGGGGCCGGTTCCGCTGCCCATTGTCGGGAACCTCTTCAGCATCGACATGCAGAAGCCTTGGGTGACCTACAGAAAATGGGTACCTCGTTATGGTCAGTCGCGAATGTTTCGCGCTTTGATCTACTGAGCACTTATGCCGCGGTAACAGGTGAAATCTTCAAAGTCCGTGTGATGAATCAAGACATCATCGTGATCAACTCGGATAGGGTTGCCAAGGACCTCCTTCATCGCCGATCTAAAGTATACTCGGACAGACCTTTCATTGCTTCGAGAAAACCGTCCGTGACAGTTTTCTTGTTTGAATACCTGGCTTACAATCCGTCTTGTTAGATATGGCTGGTCCTTCAACTTTGGATTCGAACCATACGGTAACCGATGGCGCGCGCAGAAGAGAATATTCCTCCAGGCATTCAGAGCCGAGGCTGTTCTTAATTTCCAACCTATTCAGATGAAGAGTGCTCGTCAGCTCGCTCAGGATATCCTCGACACACCTAAAGATTGGTCCAACTACGTTTTCAAGTGAGCATTTTCGATTCAGCAGAATTTATCTCAACTAAAACGTCTTGATCAGGTATGCCGAAGCCGTGATCATGGCGGTCGTATACGACTATGAACTTACCTCTGAAAAGGACCACATTCTGGAGGCACATGGCCGTGGGAGTCTGTTGGCGCTGGCTAGTCTAACACCCGAAATGGCATCCTTCCTAAAAGCGTTTCCTTGGCGCAAGTATTAATTCTTCGTCTTCCGACACCACATAACTAACCATCACGGTGCAGTTCTCAAGTTGCCGTCGTGGTTCCCAGGTGCTATCCTCAGACGCGAGGCAGACGTGTCCACAGAATGCGCCGTGGTAGTAGCCGAGGATACCTTTAATCACGCTATGAAACAAGAGGTGAAATATATGCCCATCCAGATCCAAGCTCTGAACTTACTGAATACAGGCTGCGGGTGTCGAAGGGGTCGCAATGGCCGTTAACCGCTTGAAAGACAAAAAAATGATAGCAGATCCTCAGCGCCTTCAAGTGTTGAAGGACACCTGTACGACAGCCATAGTTGGTGGGTTCTTTAGAATTCATAAATCACTCGCATGTCGATTGATTATAATTCTCTAGCTGGAGGGGGAACTGTGAGTACGCATGTGTCCGACTACGCCTGGCCCTCATTTTTTTGGCAGGTCGGAGCGGAGTCGCATTGTTTCATGCTTGCCATGTTGGAACATCCCGAAGTCCAGGAACGGGCACGGGAAGAACTAGACAGCGTCGTTGGTACCAATCGGCTTCCGGATTTCGATGACAGGCCGAGTCTCCCCTACATCGAGGCTGTTCTGTTGGAGACATTGCGAATGTATCCTATCCTATCCACGGGTAGGTGATTCGACAATGACGTTTGTACAGGTTCTCAAGGGACCCTTAGGCATTTCACGCAAGACTATGGAAGACGACATCTATGAGGACTTCTTCATTCCCAAAGGTGATATATAATCGCTTTCAGTAAAGGCACATCAACTGATCCCAGTGATTACGCGCGTTAGGATCCACGGTTGTGGCGAACATTTGGTTGGTACCTTGCCCATCATCTCTCCTAGAACCTGATACATTAGATTGAAGGGGTATACACCACGACGAGGCAGTCTTCCCCGAACCCATGGCTTTCAAGCCTGAGAGATTCCTTATGGATGGAAAGCTTCGCAATGACAGGGCCGTTGACAGTCTTGCCTACGGCTTTGGCAGGTGTGTACATATTTCATGTGTCCATCGGACCCTTTTTCCGACACCCTTTTTCAGGCGCTTGTGTCCAGGACGTTTCGTCGCCGACAGTACGCTCTGGATCGCGTTCGTGACGCTTCTGTTCTCGTTCAAGGTAACGAAGGCACTGGATGACAAAGGCAATGAAATCGATGTCAAGCCACCCTTCACTGCCGGGCTCAGCGCGTGAGTGGTCTTTGGATGCCTATCGTCCTCACATCCTCATCTCCGTCACAGAGCTCCGTACCCATTCCCTTGCACGCTCACCGCGCGATCGGACACGGACCTCCGCGCACTTTTGAAGGCGGCGCAAGAGGCCTAAGTCGGCATGTTCTACCGGCATCTGCAACGGGGTTCCATCGACATCTTCAACGAGATACACGACCAATCAGACCGTACTCTTTATTATATCTATATATGCTATCTTCACTTGCCTTCGATCTCCCAGCGAACGATGGTTTTTACAAAGTAGAATAGGGTAAATAACATTTTCAACAATGTCAGACTATTGCTAATGGAGTCATCTCGAGTCTCGGTGTCGTGGACGGAACAGTCAGCGCCATCGGTCTAACCCTACATTGAAAGCACCGAGTTCATCAGAACAAGGCCATACGGAAACTGGTGGTGCATCCATGGTTTGTTGAGGTTACGAAGAATTTCAAATCTAGCTTGACCAAGGCTAACACTAACAAAACCCGTTGTCGATCCCTGCGCACATGGTGCGAAACCAAAGAACAAAGACAGCGGCGAAGTTCATTGATTGCATAAAACTATCTCGGAAGGTCATCGGCCCGGATCCAAACAACGACTGGATTCACAGTCAATGCAGCTAGTAGGATATTCGGTTCTCCACAAACCGCGCAAAGTAGATAACATGGCCAGCACATGCAATCACCCAAGGAACGAATTAAAGTGGATGATTTGAAGAACACAACGAAAAGTTCGTCAAGAAATCGAAATGTTTGAAGAATGAAAGGATGTCGTATCCACCAGTGGATAACCTCATACGAAGCCTTGTCCACCTCTCTTGGTGTCGATTCTCTCGAAACGCTCTTCCTCTTGTCGCTATAGATCGTGCAGTCAGCCGCATTCGAAACAAC